>JAPFFP010111164.1:0-18628 GCA_026153255.1 Solanum medicagineum
CAAGCACTTTTAAAATTTAGCATCAATTTGTCCAAATCATGTCATGTTTCATTTGAATTGTACTAGTATTGTAAGGTAAGGGGTGTTACAGGCATATAATATAGAAAGATTTATATATATATATATATATTAAGAGAAGTAGTATAACAATATGCCATGAAATCCATGATGTATGAAATGCCATAATGCTCATATATAGTAGGAATGGACTATAACCAAAAATCAAATTCATGCGAGGTATTATATAAATTAGTCCGATGAAGACCTCCATCGGTAGGAGAAGATTTCTTGCCAAGGGTAATCTACATCACACCTTACGACCCTGTCATTTTGGTGGAAGGACACCTTCCTTATGACCCGATCATTTAAAAAGGATTTCCAATATCATATCATATCATATCAATGTGTAACCATTTCTTACGACCTGGTCATTTCAGTAATGGCTACCGTATACCTATGCTGACACATAGTTCATCAAAAGGGAGAGAATCCTTGGGGATAGCCTTGATGCCCCTAATCCATCGGTCTAAGTTGACATCCCATAAGAATACTTATATATATACATGCTTTCAAAAGAGGCACAAGTCATTTTAATGCATATTTAGGCTTAAAAGCCAAACGTTCTTCATAATCAGTCATACTTGGGCTAAAATGCCAAATCACAATTCAATCCATCCTTTTCATGCATAGGAATAGCTCATTCACTTAACAATATGGTGCAATCACCCAACATGCTCAAAGAGCCAATAACGAAAGATACTTATGTGATCACATTTTCGTCATAATCATAATCTTATCAAAATAATATACATAAACATAATTAGGAACCCACTTCTATTTCTTGACAACAACCATTTTATCCTCTAAAAAGGAGGTGTAACTAGGGCAGCATCAAGATTTTGGCGTCGTTGCCGGGGAACACGGCTAGACTTAGTAAATTTGTAGGTAATTGAGGTGTTAATCCTCTGTTCCATTATTTTACTTTTGTTTGTTGTTTTTATTCTTTTTCAGGGTGTAAGTGTATTGTGTGCCCAACACCCGTAGTCAAGGCAATACCTTAACTCTATTTGACCCAAAGATCCACAGAACAGTGAGGATAATAGCCCAAGACAATGCCAATAACGCGGCCAATGCATCTTTGAACAGGAATAACAATGAGGATGTTGAGAATGAGAACCCACCTCCTTTGGAGGACATTGCTCCACAACCTCAGGATTTTAATACCAATGCTTGGCAGTGGAATCAATACAGGCTGAATCATATGGCTATGAAGGTGATTGGAACTATTGTGTTGCCACTACTATTGGCAGACACAAAGTTCACAATTTTGAGTGGGTTACTTCAAATATTGCAGAACCGTGGGCTATTTACGGGCTTACCATCAAAGGATCCTCATAGCCACCTACACAATACGGCATTCCTCTGCTAGAGTGTGATGGGATCACAAAATCTATCTATGATGCCATGGGACTGTGTGTCTTCTCATTGTCTCTCATGGTCAATGTAGCATTATGGCTATTTGAGCTCTCACGGAGTTCAATAACTAGTTGGATAGAATTGCAGAGGGCCTTCATGACAAGGTACTTCCTTAAACCCAAAAGGCTCAAGTTGGAGGATCAAATCATCAACTTTGAGCAACTGCCTGGTGACTTAATCAATACCACATGGGAGTAGTTCAGTAGATACTTGAGGAGTGCACTGAACCATAAGATTTCATAAAATGTCCTGTGGAGAGTTTCGATAGAGCTTTGGAAACAAATAGCCAAGCATGTGTTGATGCCCTCTCTGGAGGTTTGTTTATTGACCAACCATTTGCAGAAATTGCAGAGCAGTTGGATATGGTGGCTAAATCGAACCACGTGTGGAGGCCCCAGAAGAAACATCCAACTAATCGTGTGGGTACTAAGTGCATAAGCCCTGAGCAAGAAAAGTAATGTAGAGTTCATCAGGATGCTTGCCCAAACCAACACCAATCTGGAGAGGCTAATGAAGCAGATGCAAGAAATAGTTACGACAAGAGAATTTAGAAAGTCACCACACCACGCATGAGGGCCGCAAGAAAGGTAGTAGGAGTAACCGTTATATGCCCCCATAGTCGTAACATATGGGTTGGGAATTCAAGACCCGAGGGGATGCTTGGCCAATTGTTAAAGAGGCGCGGTGCACAAGGTGAGACCTTGAGGGAGATTAAGTCTATAAATCAAAAAGTTGAATATCATTTTGTCACAATGAAGTGGCTTAATCATCTGTTCGGACATGTATTAGCCAAACTAAATAAGATTTAGAGGGACATGATGGCTGGCACCATAACTCAAAATCTAAAAGACACCGGCAGGTTAAGGGTGGCTTATGTTGGCCCTGGTCCTTTAGAAAGATATTATGAACCTTGACCTTAGCCAAAGGCTTAAGTTGAGGGTGGCTAGTGCGGGGGGAACAGAAAAATGAGTGTGGAAACGAATAAAGTGATAAAACGAGAAAAAAATGGGTAGTGCCCGTGAGCAAAGCAATGAGCAAAAAAGAACAAGAATAAAAATGAGTGAATGAGCACGAAAATTACTTCTTATACTATAGAAAGTGGAAAAATAGGGGCAAGAAAAGTTGGTGACCAAGAAGCAAATGGCTGAGTTAAAGCAAGTGCCTAGGAGAGGCCGTTTAGTCACTTTAATCCTAAATATATCTCACCAGAGCCCGAGCCTACGTTACAAGCCAAAACAAGTCATAATGTGATCCTAAAAAGGTCATCCAAGAGTTAAGGTGGTGAAAATAAGGGCAAGTTCATGATCAAGGCATGTGTGTCCATTGGAAGCCATTTCTGAGAGTGAGTGACTGCATTCCAGTCTCCGTTTTACATGCTTACATTAAGTGTGAGACTTCGTTGTGGTGAGGGAACTATCTTTTGCATCAGTTGACTGCTAACTTAACTCGGGTCACCTTATTCCTGATCATATGTAGACTCACCATGCATACATAATGTTTGCCTTAATCTTTGTGGGTCCGTTTAGGGTGCGAGCACATTCTTGAACTTGTTGGCGGGGCATATGCATTGAAAAATTGTGGGGCGATTCATAGTCTGAGTGAACACTTGTGTTTATGTGTTGTTTGGTTGTGTTGTTATTACTTGAGGACAAGCAATCATTCTAAGTTAAGGGTATTGATGAGTCGTAGAAATACGACTTGTATAACGCTTTAAACAAAGAACTTTTGCGTGTTCTCAAGCAAACTTGTTATTTTGATGTTTGTTTTTGTTGTTTTTCAGGAAAAAGACTCAGGCATGGAAGAAATGAGAACATAAAAGAAAAATGATGAAAAAGAGTACAAAAAGGAGCCAAAATGGACCCAAGTGTGGGCATACGGGGGCCTACATGGCTCGTGTACCTCCACACGGATTGTGAGGCTCATCGTGACCTCATACTTGGCGGATGGCATTGGTTAGTTGGTGAAGGCAAGTCCCACGGCAAGTATCACAGACCGTGGGATGTCAGACAGATCATTATGGTGTTCGTCAAAGTAATGTGAAGGAGTATTCCAGCAAAAGTTGAAAGATTTTGGCTAAGTGGCACGAGACGGAATGACCCACGGACTGTTGGGAGACAGAGGGGTCATTTAGCTGACCGTCAATATGACATGACAAGGACACCATCGAAAAGCAAGCAAAATAACTCAAGTGGAGCCAGACAGGTTGTTAAACGGACCGCGTGACCAAACACGGTCCGTCAAGTGTCGGCGTGTGGAAGAAGTTGGGCAAAAAATTGCAAAGGCACGACAAATGGTCTGTTTTACGGATCGTCGCATGCCACACGGGCTGTTTTCCTGAGCGTGTAGCAGCACATGAGGAGCAGTGAAGATGAGTCTAAGGACCGTTACACGGACCGTTTGACAGAACGTATACCGTCACACGGGTCGTGTGGTGTCCCATGTCCATGCCGACGGATCTTTTCTATTTTAATTAGGATTAGGTTTTCTTTATATATAAATAGGTACTTTATTTCATTTTTAGTTAGTCTTGGATGGCCAGAGTTAGAAAACATTGAAAAATATTATTTTCTTGGAGATTTCACAAGATTTTATGGATTTTGCTTATCAAATTCGAGCTTGTAGCTTGTGGCTTCTTCGATTATTGAATAGTAAGTCTTTCTACTATGAATTCCTTGTATCGTTGCGAGCTTTATTCATTAAATATGCTAGGCTAAACCCACAAGTAGGGTTATGGGAACTATGACGAATCAATAAAGATAGGCGAATAGGGGGTAAGTCTCGGGATTAACTAGTGTGTATATCATAATAATCTTCACTTTTAATTTCTTCCTTGATGAGTCGGCGCACTAGGGTAAGCCTTTACCTTTTGCATGCCCGAAAGGGATGTCTTGATTAGGAAAAGATTTCTATGATGGAAATTCGAGGTTTTTAACCTAGTCTAAGTACTTGAGATCGAAAGGTGAGAGTATTCCGAGATAAACAACAAGGGTTAGTACGTAGACATTCTGAGACCAAAAGGTGATGAATGATTGGCATTTAAGAGGGACCGAGTGGTGAATTAAATGTTACATAACTTGTTAGATCTTATACACATAATCATGAATGCGTTTACCACTATATTCGGCTAGCGCATTAGATGTCATGGGGAACACAATCCTAGCCTCACATAAACTGATCGAAATCTAGTTGTTCTTGCACTTATTTATTGTTTTCTTTAGTTAATTAGTTTTGAAGACCCAACCCCCCATATTTACTTTATGCACTTTCGTTTCGGGAATAGATATTACATCTGAAACTGGTGCTAATAGATATATTCTCACACATTCCCCGTGGGATCGTCCTCAACTCTGGTTGTGTTCTATATTTGATCAACGACCGGTGTACTATTCCATTTGGAGTGTAAATTTGGGCGTATCATTCATCCAGAAAAAGAGCTCAACCTACGGCAGAGGAGATGGCTAGAGTTGCTCAAGGATTATGATATGAACCACCCAGGTAAGGCTAACATTGTTGCTGATGCTCTTAACAGGATGTTAATGGGTAGCACCACCCACGTGGAGGAAAGAAAGAGAGAACTAGCCAAGGAAGTTCATAAATTGGCGTGATCAGGAGTGCAACTTGAGGAGAATAATGAGGGCGAGGTCAATGTTCAGAATGGTTTTGCTTCATCCTTAGTGTCAGAAGTGAAGGAGAAGCAAGACCAAGATGTAATGACGCCAAAAAGTTCCCGAAAATGTCCTCCGAAGTGCCCAAAATCGTAATTTCTATATATCTAAAAATTTGTGCATGATATCAAAAATTACTTCATATTCTTGTATAAAAGGTCAAATTGAGTGGAAGATAGGTCTAACCTAGATTTAAGAGCAACCGTATCAAAATTTGAAAATCGAAAAATGTGATTTCCAAAGAGCTTTTCGCCCCCCCCCCCACGGCGCGACCCGCCAAGGGTGCACCACAGTACATTTTGTTGGCAGTTTTTCAAGTCCGGTCCAAGGCTTTTGAGTCTTGGGCCTAAGTGTTTCTATTCATGAAAATACCTATACTTAGCCATATTTCACCCTCATATCATTCAAAATATTCCCCAATACTCATTCAAACACTTAGCCAATATTTCATCTCCTAAATTCAAGTCTCAGAACTCATCCGGATTCTAAGGATCTCATTCAAGCTTCAAGTTTCCATCAATCTTCATCAAGCTATTCCCCAAAGCTAAGATAAATGGGTTTCTTTCATGGGTTCCTTTCACCCATGATTACTAACCTTCCCTTTTCTCAAACTTGCATGATTTAAAGTTGATTTACTCATGGATCTTACTTATTATGAATTTCACTACACAATATGTTGGGGTTTATGAAATTGTGACCGTTTTATCATGTTAGGAGCTATGAATCTAAGATTTGATGTGAGATTTGATGTATATTGTTTGAGGGTGTTACCAAATTCTGTTGATGGTTTTACACAGATTTTTCTAGTATGATTTCACTCTTGAATTGCATGGTTTTACACTAGCATTACACACCCTCTAGGTGTTTGATAAAATGTTCGATTATGGTTTCTTGAGGAATTGAAGGTCCAATGCATCTCTTATGAGTAGAATGACTATATTATGATGAGATGATGATGAAATGAATGTATATATGATATTCTCTATATAGTGTTGGAATGTGACCATGCCCTACTTGGGGGTTGTGCGCCGGGTAACCGTGTCAAGGGGTTCATACCTTGATAACTATGTAAAGGGGTTTGTGCCTTGATAACCATATCGGGGGGTTTGTACCTTGGTCACCACGGGTGGTAGGGTACGACGATCCACCAATCATGTCGGGGGGTTTGTACCTTGGCAAGCGTGTCGGGGGATTTGTACCTCAGTCACCAAGGATGGTAGGGTGCGATGATCCACCAACCAATTTATGGGGCTAGTACCTTAATCACCAAGGGTGGTAGGTTGCGACGATCCACCAATATGATAGTGGTCTCTCCTTACACATGTACTATGTTCTATATAAGCATAATTTACTACATAGCATCTCTAATGCATGCCATATTGTTATATGTTACTCATTGCCTATGCTTATGCATTTGATTATGTTACTTATCTCTTGTTGTATTGCATCCTACATACTTAGTATATTCAAACATACTAACACATACTCTATGCCTACATGATGTCACCATGTAGGAATCGGAGCCCCGCTTGAGCATCCCCATCCACGTGGCTAGTACAATTCCACTCAAGCTTGTTGGTAAGTCCTCCATTCCGGGGACGTTGCTTATTCTATCATCTTATGTACTAATACAACTTTTATTTCATGTAAATTTTGACTATGAGGGTGGGCCCGGTTGCTTGTCTTGGCCCCCGCTCTTATCTATGTAGTAGAGGCGTTCTTGGACATGTTATGTATCTATGCTATGAGCCTTAACTCTCTTGTTTCTTGATGTTTATGATATGGAAGTTTACCCTTAGTCCCCATTGTTTATGGTTATCTGTTATTGTCATTTTAATTGCTTCTGCGACCAAGGATGTGTACTGATATGTTATGAGGCTTGTTTGGGGTTCCGTCGGGTTCCCCATTCGCTGGTCACGTCTAAGCCCTAGGCTTGGGTCGTGACATAAGACCCTATCTTATCATAATTGAAAGAAGTGGTTCCCAAGCAGAAGGTGGTGGTTTTCTCCAAAGGGGGATAGGGCGTTAAGATACCAGGGTAGACTGTGGTGCCCTCTATTGATGGTGCTCGAGACAAATCATGGTCGAAGCACATAGCTTCAGATATTCCATCCATCTTGGTTCCACCAAGATGTACCATGACCTGAAAGAAGTCTACTGATGGAATGGAATGAAGAGAGACATTACTGAATTTGTCTCTAAGTGCCCCATTGCCAACAGGTTAAGGTTGAACATCAGAGACCCTGTGGACTGGCCGAAAACTTTGAAATTCCTAATGGAAGTGGGAGACGATCAACATGGATTTCATCACTGACCTACCAAGATCCCGAAAGCAGCATGATTCGATATGGGTGATTGTTGACAGGATGACAAAATTAGCCTACTTCTTGGAGGTCAAGATAACTTATACGGCTGAGGAGTATGCCCAACTATTCATTCGTGAATTGTGAGGTTGCATGGGGTTCCCTTGTCCATCATCTCGGACAAAGGAGCTTAATTCACCTCTCAATTTTGGAGATCTTTTCAGAAAGGATTGGGTACGAAAGTACATATGAGCACAGTTTTTCACCCTTAGACTGATGGACAGGCAGAGCATACTATCCAGACTACAGAACATGTTGAGAGCTTGCATCTTAGACTTCAAGGGTAATTGGGACAACCATCTACAATTGATTGAGTTTGCGTACAACAATAGCTATCTTGCCAGCATCCAGATGGCCCCTTATGAGGCACTATACGGGAGGAGATGTAGATCACCGATTGATTGGTTTGAGGTTGGTGAAGCTAAATTGATCATACCTGATCTTGTCCACTAGTCTGTGGAGAAGGTGAAAGTCATCAAAGAGAGGTTGAAGACAGCACATAGTCGTTAAAAGTCTTACACGGACGTGAGGAGAAGAGACTTGGAGTTTGAGGTGGATGATTGGGTGTACTTGAAGGTGTCAACCATGAAGGGTTTCATGAGGTCTGGAAGAAAGAAATGTTGAGTCCATTTTATATTGGACCATATCAGATCGTGAGGAGGATTGGGAAGGTCTCTTATGAGTTGGACTTGCCTTCCGAATAAGATGGAGTTCACCCGGTGTTCCATGTGTCAATGTTAAAGAAGTGTTTGGGGAATCCTGCCTTAGCAATTCCTATTGAGAGCACGAGAGTGAAGGATAGCCTATCCTATGAAGAACTTCCGGTCCAAATCCTTGATAGACAAGTTCGTAAGTTTAGGAATAAAGAGATAGCCTCCGTCAAATTGCTATGGAGGAATCAATTCGTTGAGGAAGCTACGTGGGAAGCTGAGGAAGCGATTAAACTCAAATACCTGCACCTATTCGTGTCGAGTGATGATGATGTCAAAGGTAATGTCCCTTTCCTTAACGCTATTGAATTCCTTCTTTCATTGAGTCAATGTATTAATCCAATTCTATTCCCGAGTCTAAGACAGAGATAGATGAGTAACGAATAGTTGGAAGTTTGAGAGTTTCCAAGTGACGAATGAGATAAGTTTTGAGGTTACTCGTGCTTTTATCCTACCTTTAGTCTTCATTCGAGACGAATGACCCTAAGGGGGAGATGATGTAACACCCCGTAAAATTATTGAAATGACCATAGAATATATCATGCACATAATGCATCTTCCAAACAATGGGAAATCTGAGACCGGATTTGCGATCATCATAGAAAATCGAGTGGGAGATTGGTCTCAACCTGATTTAAGAGCAACCAGGTCAAAAAAACAATTTTTGTAAGTTTGACTCAAAACAGTGAGGGTGCACGACAGGGCCATGACGTGGACCATCGGGGACCCACACTTATTTCTTTTTTCAGTTTTTCGATAGGGGTTGAAATTCTTGAAATACGCTGGTACGCGATGGGTTCGCACTATGGACCAGTGTAATTTTGGTGACGGATTTTCTTTTAAATTCAGGAAGGGTATTTCGGGTACTTCTAACCTATTTTAATACCCCAAAACATGTTTTTAAGTATTAAATCATATGAAAGGGGTTCAAAACCCATAATTAAGACTATGCGTAGTTCTGAGAGAGGAAAAGAAAAGAAGGTTAAGGGTTTCAAAGTCCAGGGCCAAGTTCTTGAAAAAGTGGAAAAATTGTCCAATCCCAGGTATGTAAAGGCTATCCAGAACATGGAATTGTTCTTCCATGTGCCCCAATACGTGTGGTAGGAGGATAGTTGATAGTTCAGAAGTCTTAAATTGTAATTCTTGAAAATTATATTGAAATCTATCTTTAATTTCTATATATTATCTTAAATCGATGATCATCATACTTGTATTTACTATTTACATACATCATTGTATGATTTTATATCTAATTTGTATGATTTCCTGGTTAAATGTTTCAAGAATGAACTTAGGGGTAATATCTGGAGCCTTGAATGTGTTGATTGTTGGAGTTTGAGTCTTGAGATGAGTGTATTGATAGCTGAAATTGATGGAATTAGAGTTCTTGGAGTCTAAATGAGGTTGAACCTTAGTTTTTAAGGAACACTCCTCCTCTTTGAGTCGATAGATGATAAGATAAGGTGAGTATTCTTGCCCGTAGAGGCTGGGTCATGGAAATTCTTGATGTATTGATAAACTTATGAGCATGTTGAGTCCTGGGATGAGTATTAGCACCGAAATGGGTAAGAGTGAGCCCCACTAGTACTCATTAACTACGTGGCCAGCATAGAAAAGATTGGACTGTGAAAGTGGATGTTTCCTTTGCCCCACGGAAGGCTTGATAGACTTCTTTTGGGATCCCCAATAGACTCGTTCTTTACCCGACAAGGTACTAAATGGATGTGGCAATGACATCTCTCCGTTGTATTATCACCGGCTCAAAGGTGGTGGTTGTTGGTTATAAAAACTCTCAGATAGGTTTCATGTGATAGTACTCAGAGGTTGATGTGATTGTGTGAGGTCTTGATGGATAGCGATGTGATAGGGTCCCGTTCCTTATTCTGAATTGAGGATGAGTGGGGGATGAGCTGATTGTCATTGTTATCGTTTACTTTAGCTCGTTTTACATACAGTACATTCCACATACTAATGTCTCTTTGGCGCTGCATCGTTTTATGATGTAGATTTTGTAGACAGAGAACTTCAAAAGCCTAATCGTTGAGGTTCAGAGCATTCTTGATTTCAGATCATGGTGAGTCCTCCCCTGCAATCGGAGGGTGGTTATTTCTTTAGCTTTATTTCATTATTTTCTTTGATTGTGGTAGCTAAGGCCTGTCATGGAGGATTTTAGGGATAAGGAATAAATTAAACAAACAAACCATGGATAAATCCAAGCGACATTTTCTTAAATTCAAGAGATCTTTTTGTAGGCGTCTGCCCCCGATTCAACCAGGGGATCGAATTGATTATAGAAACATGAGTTTAATTAGTTGATTTATTAGTGAATAAGGAAAAATATTATCAAGACGTGTGAATAGATTGACCTTGAAACAACAACGATTAATTGCTCTTGCTATAAAACAAGCTCGTATTTATCTCCTTAGACAGTAGTTATAGAGGCTTCATGGACATAGATGTATGATGGTTGATGTTTGGGGCTCTTATCCCCCTTTCTCATCTTTATATTGAGACTGTCATTTTTTTTCTCGTACTCCTTATGATATACTGGGTTGATAGTTTATAGCCCAGTGATAGTTAGTTATTTGTTCATTATCTTCCGCCATTCAATTGATTGAACGAATGCAATGAGACTAGGTGGTTCGCTTGGGGACTAGCAATTGTCTCTGAGTGTCAGTTACGCTTAGGGTACCCTTCCGAGGTGTGACAATTTCTATTTATTATCTGTTATATATTTTTTATTTCATACATGTTTTTGCATATTCTACATCTTTCAATATTTACTGCTCATTATTTATTGCACATATGTACTTTACACATCATTTTCATTCTCGTACATTTTGTTTCACAATTTCAATTCACTTTTGTTGAGCTTGAAACTTTTTCAATACTTCACATTTGTTTTCAATTCGTACTGTCACCTTCACAATCATATCAATTTTTTCTTCACACTCATCTTTGTCTTTAGAACCATTCTTTTGAATTTTTACCTTTTTCCAAGAACTATTAATATTGTTCTGTACTTCTTTCCTTCTTGAAATACATTGAATTGTCACTCACAAATATCTCTTTTGAACACAATTTTCAATTCATAGATAGTAATCAATCATTTGAACTACAATTGACCTGATTCCCACTTCAACGGGATACATAGGCGCCACAGTAGCTCGGTTATGTTTCATGTTAGCTTTCCATTCAATTACAATAGAAACTGGGGCAAAATATTTAGGAACGTCCTTAAAATTTTGCTAAAGTTACACTCGGACACGACACTTGTGAGGCACCACTCTAAGTTTGTGCATGTTTTGTTTTACCTTTCATTTTGTACATAATTAAAAATTTAATAGATCTTTTGATCATGTCTCTCTTACATTTGTATAAAAAAATAAATTTTTGTTGTTTTTTTTTTAAATTAATTTGGGTAGTCCACCCCTTAATGAGTCTTTCTCACTTCTCAATTTCATTATTATTATTATTATTACTTTTTTTTTACAAAAATATATTTGACTTCCTAAATACATATTTTGTATCATACTTGCACAAACTACGCACACCTGATTCTCATTTTTATGAGATACGTAGGCAGCCCTTTTAGAGTTCAGTATTTTTTATTAAAAAATTTTCAAAAAAAAATATTCTTTTTAGAACCATATGTTGATTTAGCTACTACCAAAACAATTCAAACGTGCATATGAAAATACAACCAATGCAATAGAGAAGGCTGACCTTAGGAAAAGCCATAGATTCTTTTGGTACCTCTTATTCATACTTTTGCTAGACTTGAATATTCTCTTGCATGCACCAATATAAGAACAAAGCTAGCCTCATAGTTTCAAGTGCATTGTACGGTGAGCTATTGATTAAATTCAATTGCATTGCATGGTTGATCTAGAACTTGAACTAAATGTTTGTTGAATCGAAATCCTGAGTAATGTTTGGTTTGAGAAAGGATTGTAGGCCTTATTTAACCCGATTGTGCCTTTTCATGCCTATCAAATGACATTAAACCTTAGTTTTCCCCACTTTGAGCCTGAAGACCTTCTTTTTGGACTACCACATCTTAGCCATTATTCTTTAGAGTTCTTACATGCATTATCCCGCTCTTGGCCTAACCTTCTTGAATGTATCGCAAATTATGCAAATTATGAGGGAAGACCTATGTTTGAAATTACTAAGCAGTGTCTCAAGAGTCAAGGAAATGATGAAGACTTCAAAAGAAAAGTTAGATAACTGAAAAGACAATGTCCCTACAAGGTCAAAAAAAATACTGAAAAAAAGGGATAAAGAATTGCAAGAAGGGGGTAAAATGATAAATCTCTAGTGACTAAAACTTCAAAGAAGTCGAAACAGAAGATTACAAAGGACCAAGAAGATTAGGGGTCAAATGTGTATTAATTGTTAAAAGCACAAATTTATATGACACTCAAGGAGAGATTAAGTTATTTTATCCTAAATAAATATCCTACCCATCCCTAAACCTACATTACAAGCCGATTACAAGTCCTACATGATCTCATTCCAAATTTTCTAACATTAGTGGAGACTTGATGATTTTCACGCTCCAATAAGAAAGCGATCGCTTTCAGCAATTAACCTAACCGAAGGTTAGGGTCGAATCCTAGGGAATACAGGGCTCGATTACAAAAATTCACTATCAATCATTTCGAGTATGCATGACTAAAATCTCTAAATGGGGGGAGGGGGGATGGGGATTTGTGATAATTAAAAAAAAACAAAAGTAAAAAATGAACACTATGCTATTATGCGACGGAACACACAAATTTACGGATAGCTTGGGAATTGTGCTACCCATGGTTCGTTGACTCGATTACCCTAGACAACATAACTATAATTAGAAATTTGCATGCAGGACGGTAACTTAGGTTCTTCCAGCCCTCTTGTGAAGGTGAAGGTCGAATTTCACCATGGCGCGTGATCGGCAACCATGGCATGCCAAGTAACCGTTACCCATTGTCCCAGTCAACCTCCCCTTGGTCAGGTTTGGTTGATTAGACGATAACACATTAATCGAATCCTGTCATTTACTTCCCTTTTCCTATTAATCACTACCTTGGCCAGGATCGTGATAGTAGGCGGAATTTGGTGTTGGCTACCACCAAACAACAATCAAAATGAAGGTAAATAAGCAATACATGTAAAATCCCAATCATAGGAATGCAATTAATCTAGGTTATCTCAAGTCAACTACCCATGGTTCCCACAAACCCAAGTTGTGGGTGCTTAGCTACTCATGGCTATGGCAAAACCAACAAGAATGCAAATACAAAACATAGTTGAGAATTTTACCCAAAGTAATGAAGATAGATAACACCACAAGTTGCAAACCACAATCTTGATAGATGTAGAATGAATACAATTTAAGATTTGCACTCCCCAAAAATGGGTCTTCCAATAGAAAATAAGAATGTACACTAAAACCCTAAAATAGTCCAGAGAGAAGATTCAACGTCTCATATCTGGAATCTCCTCCAAAATAAACCCTAACATAAAGTATTTATAGTATTTACAAACTTAACCCTAAAAATTACACAGAAAAGACAATTGGTAGCAGGTACGTCTCGCAAGTACGACTCATAGGGTAACCTACGAGTCGTCATCGGGGTCTCGTATTAGGCACTTTGCATTTTGGACTTGATTGTTACAACCCACTGGTACGAGTCGTTGCTTGGGTTATGAATCATATGCTCCTCTTGTAGTCTAGGCCTTCAGTTTTTGGTCCAAAATTTTGGCTCTCTATTTATTGCTATGAGTCCCCTTATACGAGTCGTAATAAGACCTACGACTCGTAGGGTGGCCTCATAGGGCTGACCTCCACTCAGCAGATTTCTGATTTTTGCTCTTTGTTTCTTGCTACGAGATCATCCTATCACTCGTAGTTTGGGCTACGACTCATAGGAAGGCTCGTATGTCCTGTACTTCAGCAAAATCTGCAATTTTCTCTCAAAATCGTGCTAACCTAACTTTTCTACAATACCAACACAAAGACTCATAAAAACCATAAAAAGTCGCATTAAGAACTCACAAAATCCCTTGTTTTAGGCATCAAATGTGTTGTATTTTGACAGTACATCAAGACTTATATGAAGTTCAAGCCTATGGTATCATAATTGCATGCATGAATATCTTTTTGAGCGTGAGTGTACTTAGCAAAATGTCCTAACATAAAAATATTCAAATGTGTGAAAATTAGGACTTTTCTTTGTGGTGAGGGCACTTGAAACATGTGGATAGATATAGTTCAAACCTTCACGTCAAACAAGAAGAACAAATCTTGTTGACACATAGGTTTGAAGTACCATATGAAACTATAGGAATTATCTTGATGTTGTCTTTATTAGATAAGAAAATGGTGAATTGCTTACGCACAATATTGGTTATTCATACCAACTGAAGAAAGATGTGGTTCTTTCTTCTTCACTTTTCATTATTAATTTTTTTATTTTATTTTATTTATTTTATTTTTACAAAAAAAAAGCACATAAAAAGTAGTTTTAATTATGCATTATTTTTTGACGCCCACGTGCAAATATATACTTTTTTATTTTCAATCAAGGCACCCACCTTCTAATACAGGTATTTCAATACATTTTACAGGCCCCCACCTTCTAATACGGGTATTTCAGGACGTTCTACAGGCACCCACCTTCCAATACGAGTATTTCAATATATTTTACAGGCATCCACCTTCTATTGCAGGTATTTCAGTACATTCTATAGGCACTCACCTTCAAATACGGGTATTTTAGTACATTTTACAGATACCCACCTTCTAATACGGGTATTTCAACACATTTTACAGGCACCCACCTTCTAATACGGGTATTTCAGTACATTTTACAGGCACTCACCTTCTAATGCGGGTATTTCAGTACATTTTATAGGTGCTCACCTTCTAATGCGGGTATTTCAGGCACCCACCTAACAATGCGGGTATTTCAGTATATTTTACAGGCACTCACCTTCTAATGCGGGTATTTCAATACATTCTACAGGCACCCACCTTCCAATACGGGTATTTCAATACATTTCACAGGCACACCTTCTAATGCGGGTATTTCAGTATATTTTACAAGCACCCACCTTCTAATGCGGGTATTGCAATACATTTTACAAGCACTCACCTTCTAATGCGAGTATTTTACAGCCAGATATAGGCTTTGCATTACAAGTTTTACACAGCTGGATACAGGTTTTTACTTTACAAGTTTCATAGTCGGATACAGGCTTTTACTTTTTACAAGTTTACACAGCCGAATACAGGCCTTGCATTACAAGTTTTACACAGCCGGATTCAGGCCTTGCATTACAAGTTTTACACAGCCGGATTCAGGCCTTTACTATACAAATTTCACAGCCAGATACAAGTTTCACCTTATAGTTTTACATCACCGAATATAGGCATTACTTTACAGTTACACACCCAGATAAAAGTTTTGCATTACAAGTTTCACAACCGGATACAGGCTTCACATTATAATTTTACATTGCCAGATCCAGGCATCACTTTATAGTTACACAGTCGGATACAGGCTTCACATTACAATTTTACATCGTCGTATAAGGGAATTACCCTACAATTGCACAGTCGATTGCATGCTTTTACAAGTTTACACTGCCAGATACAGGCTTTATATCACAAAGTTTTATATCGCAAGATAGAGGCATTATATTCCAATGGCATTGCCAGATATAGGTACTACAGATACCCTTCCAGATAGAGGCTTTACCTTGCAAGCTTTGCCTCACCAGATAAGGACTTCACGTGATAACAACACTGTTAATTAAAGGCCTCTACATTACTAGCTACTTTACTTACATCGTACTTGCACCAAAGAGAAAGATATCAACGATCAGTTGAGTATCTACACTTTACTCAGTATATTATTACTTTCATTTATAATTTTGAACAAGTACTTTTCACCCTTTTACATGTTTTGAAGGAAAATGATGCGCATCGTGGAACTTTTCCTTGATAGCGAATTGGGAGATAGTCTGAAGAGGAATATCAAATTCTTTGAATACGAGCCAGTGAATTGCTTCCACCACCATTTAGCCACGCCCTTGTCAGAAGGTACATGGGTATTTCTTTGGGTTCTTCGTTTTCAGTTTCGCATCTAGGTGATTTTAACTCTCACTTCCTACTCGAATGACAACATACCAAGAGCTTTTGAAATTATGCTGATGTAAATTCTTATTCATGAGCGTGAAGTGCATCATATTCATGGTTAAGAGTTTGCAAGCGTTTTTTTTACTTAACTTTGTTACTCTTTCCAAATCAAAGGTTATCTTAGTATGACAAATTTTCTGTTTAATTGATCGGATCAAACTACATCCGACCGAACTTTTCATGCCTTGGTATATGCAAGTTACCGTAGCTTGAGTATTCGTGTTAAACCTTCATATCTCATCACCTATGAGAATTAAGTGTTACCATAATTTGATATTGGGGAAAATTTTGAATTCAATCAAAATTTGTTATGATTTTACTCCTCAGAACTACACACGGCCTGATTCTCGTATAACAAGAGATATATATGTAGGCGACTTAAAATCGAAGTCTCGACTGCAAAAATTTTCATCCTTTTTGTTCCACCTAGTCTTTCTGATCATCGATCAGAAAAAATTGGCTACTCCGTCAACTTTCTTTGTTCGATAATCCATTCTTGATTCCCGAGCAAAGAAGGGGCAGCTGTTGACACCCAGTTTTGGCCTGAAAATTCTAAAAGTTCACACTTTTTATGTTGAATTTTTTTAAATAGTTTAAAATACATTTATTGCTAATTTTAGATTAATTTTGATAACTATTCTTATTTTTCAAAATATTAGAATTTTGATTAGTTTTAATTTCTAATTTTTTTAATGCAGTATAATAATTCATTTTTGTCTAGATATAATTATACACTGATATATAATTAACCCACAATTTGACCTTTTTTTCACAACCCATAACTCTTTGTCTCCATTGTCTTTCTCCTTTCCCATATTAGTATTAGTATTATTATGTTTGTGTGTATGTGTGTGATGATCAATGGCATGAATTCTCCATTACCATTTTTTTTTCATCAGCTTTTGACTCTTCGCTTCAATCATTTTTCACACTTTTATTTTCCCTGTCTTTTTTTCTGTAAAAAATACTCATATATGGGTAAATATAACTATCAACGAGAGAGGGAAATTTTTCATTCCTCAAACCCACGTGAAAACCCATTTTCAGTCCCAAAGCACACCAAATCAGCCCCTTAAATGACCCCTTTTCACCCCCAAAATAGTAAGCAAAACAGCAACAAAATCACTTTCAAAACACAACACAAAACAGTCCCTAAACAACTCCTTTCTCCACCCAAAAATCACATCTGAAGCGAGCTCCAAACAAAGCCCCAAATCAGCCATGAAGACAGCCAACACCCTGACCAAAAACCTGCTGAAAAACCCATGAAGTTAGCCCAAAAAATGCCCAAAAAATCAGCACGAAAACACTCCATACGATTGGTTTGAACGAAGCCCAAATATAGCAAGCCGAATCTAGCGGCAATCATGGCTACCATCGACCTTCCTCTCTTTTGGGGTAAACCAACAGCTCCCACTCTTTCTTTCTTTTTTTTTACAATCTTATTCTTCATTTTATTTTATTTTATTTTATTTTATTGAATTATTTTGCTTATGTAGATCTATCCAGATTTAATAATTTCCAGCAGGTTGCTTTGTTGTCATTTCTTTTGTCCACCATTTTATTCATTTTAGCTTTAATTAAAGAATGCTTGTTGAGTTGTTTATTATTTCGTTATGTGTGTTGTTCTAATTTTTCTTACTTTCATAATTTTATTAATAGCTTTGTTCAAATCTGATTTATATAATTTTTATGCTTACCTGATTGGTTGTTGCTATATTATTTTTTTTACTGTTTTATTTCTCATCTACATTGTCCAACTATTGCAGAATCAAATATTGCTCGTTATGTCGTATTCATTTTAAATCTTGAATTGATTTAGTGATATTTTCATTTGTGATAATTATAGGCTTATAGCTATTTGTTACTTTGTACTGCTTTTGTTCATTTTCCTAAGATGTTACATTGTTGTTTCATTATAACATTATTTATTTAACATGGCCGATGAAAAATCTATCTGTAACACCTCAATTTTTTTTAAGCTGAGAGTGAGTCATCCTTCATATGATATAAGATTTTAGTTAAAGATTTTTAACTGAGTAAAAGTGTTAAAATCAATTTCTTAATGTGGAAATAGAATTGGAGATGATCTAAGGTCACACGAACCCTCTAGCACGAAGTTTATCTAAAAACTTTCTTAGCGTTTAAGTTCTAACGTAAGATTTTATAAAAATTAGATGGACCAGTGACTTCTAAGTTGTGTGTGTGTGTGTGTGTGTATATATA
>JAPFFP010111184.1:0-18626 GCA_026153255.1 Solanum medicagineum
CATTGCATCCTACATACTTAGTACATTCAAACATACTAACGCATACTCTATGCCTACATGATGTCACCATATAGGAACCAGAGCCCCATTTGATCATTCTCCTCCTCTATGTGGCTAGTGTGATATCTCTCTAAGCAAGTTAGTGAGTCCTCAACTTCGAGGACATACTTCTCTTGATTTATGCTATGTTTAGACTATCTTTTCTTCATTGTATGTTTTGACTATGAGGGTAAGCACATTTGCTTGTTTTGGCCCTTGCTAGGTTCTTGTTAGAGGTGTTGTTGGACAAGTTATATAATAATGCTATGAACCTTGAATCTCTTTGACACTATGATGTTTATGGTATGAAAGATGTCCCACAGCCCAGTTTATCCCTATTTACTATTTCTTATTATTATTTTATTGCTTCTACGACCAATGATGTGTAATGATATATTAAGAGGCTTGTTTGGGGTCCCTTCAGGTTTCCTATGCTCCATGTCACGTCTAAGCCCTAGGCTTGGGTCGTGAATAACTTGGTATCATAGCACTAGGCTGTTAATGGTCCTCGACATCCAACACATCGCGTCAATTAGAGTCTTATTCATGGTTGTGTTGTGCACCACAACTATGAGTAAGAGGCTATGGGACATTTTAGGAAATGTTTCTCTTCTTCTTACCCTATGTCGTGCTATATAAGTTAAGATAAGATTTTCGCCCCTGACGATTGTTTTTTGCTATGCTAGATCATGCCTAACACAAGAGGAAGAAGAGCCCGCAGGCCTGAGGAACAATTGACTCATGGTCAGCTCCAGGATGCTCTCACTTTGCTTGCTCAAGTTGTGGCTAATCAAGCCAACCAAGGGGCCCAAGCCCCTCATACTCCTACTCCAACATCTCGGGTGAGGGGCTTCATGATGATGAACCCACCGGAGTTCAATGGGTCTAAGGTGGATGAAGACCCTCAAGAATTTATTGATGAGATATACAAAGTGTTTACCAACTCAACGCGTTGGCTCAAATATGGTACACTCAATAGAAGGAGGAGAAGGGGAACAACAATGTGGTTCTATGAGAGGAGTTTAAGGTGGTTTTCCTCAATCGCTTCTTTCCTCTTGAGCTTAGAGAGGCCAAAATGGTGGAGTTCATGGATTTGAATCAAGGATCCATGAGTGTGAAAGAGTATGCTCTCAAGTTCAACCAACTCTCTAAATATGCTCCACACTTGGTTGCCGACCCAAGATCTATAATGAACAAATTCATGATGGGTGTATCCGACTTAGTGAATGAAGAGTCCTAGTCCGCTATGTTGATTAGTGACATGGATTTGTCCCCCTTGATGAATTATGCCGAATAAATGGAGGGGAAGGAAATGAGGAAGAGAAGGAGTCATGAGGCCAAGAAGGCCCGTTTTGATGGTAAGTTTCAAAGTCCCAAGGGTGGCCGGTTTCATCAAGGCCAAGGGTCTTCTTGTGATCCTGTTGGAAGGTTTGCTAATGACTACCCAAGGCCCCAAGAGGGTGGTGGTGTGATGCCTAGACTCTTATGTCCAAAGTGTGGTAGGGGTCATGGTGGCCCATGCTTGAAGGATACTAATGCTTTCTTTGATTGTCAGAAGTAGGCCATAAGGTGATGGATTGCCCTCAAAATCACAACAAGGGTAAGGATGTTCATCCACAAGGTCTCAATGCTAATGCGGTTCCTTTGGTAGAGGAGGCCAACAAGGTGGTGCCCCAAGGCACAATCGATTTTATGCTCTCCAGGGAGGCAAGGGGTTGAAGAGGTATCCGATATCATCACTGGTATGTTAAAAGTCTTTAATTTTGATGTTAAAAGTTTTATGTTGAGCCCGAATTTTTGTGTGAGTCTTATGAGGTGTCTACTCTTATTGGTGCATTTATTATTTCTAGAAAGGTCTATAGAAATTGTCCCATTTGCATCTTGCATAAAATATTGCCTTGTGATCTTGTTGAGTTAGATATGGTTGATTTTGATGTTATTCTTGGGATGGATTAGTTGCATGCATATTATGCCTCTATTGATTATGGAACCCATAGGGTCAAATTCCAATTCCCAAATGAACCCGTCCTTAAGTGGGACAGTCGTGATGTGGTGGTCAAGGGTAGGTTTATCTCTTGCATTAAAGCCCAAAAGTTGATCTCTAAGGGGTGTCTCTATCATCTTATGAGGGTTAGGGATGTTGAGTCTAAAGTCCTTCCTATAGAGTCAATTCCGGTTGTAAATTAGTTCCTTAATATCTTTCCAAATGGCCTTCCAGGTGTTCCTCCCGAAAGGGAAATAGACTTTGGTATAGACCTCCTTCCCGATACCCAACCCATTTCTATTCCCCCTTACCGTATGGCCCCAACAGAGTTAAAGGAGTTGAAGGAGCAATTGAGGGACTTATTGGAGAAGGTTTTTATTAGGCCTAGCCAATCACCTTGGGGTGCATCAATGTTGTTTGTGAAGAAGAAGGATGAGTCTCTTAGAATGTGCATTGACTACCGGCAACTTAATAGGGTTACAACCAAGAATAAGTACCCTCTCCCAAGAATTGATGATTTGTTTGACCAACTTCAAGGGGCTAGTCAATTCTGTAAGATTGACATTCGGTCCGGGTATCATCAAGTGAAGGTGAGGGAGCGTAACATTCCCAAGACGGCCTTCCGAACTAGGTATGTGCATTATGAATTTATGGTTATGTCTTTTGGGTTGACCAATCACCGGCTATCTTCATGGATACTATGAATAGGGCCTTTAAACCCTAACTGGATTTATTTGTGGTAGTTTTCATTGATGATATTTTAATCTATTCTCATAGTGAGGAGGAGCATGTGGCTCATTTGAGGGTAGTGCTATAAAGATTGAGGGAAGAGACGTATGTTAAATATGAGAAGTGTGAATTTTGGTTGAAAGAGGTTGCGTTTCTAGGTCATATGGTGTTGGAGGATGGTATTAAGATGGACCTAAAAAGACGGATGTGATTAGATATTCGCCTAGACAATTGACCCTATCGGATATTAGAAGCTTCTTGGGCTTAGCGGGTTACTACCAGAGGTTTGTGAATGGTTCTCTTCTATTGCTTCTCCCATGACTAAGTTGACTCAAAACAAGGCTATGTTTGTGTGGACCGATGAGTGTGAAATGAGTTTCCAAACCTTGAAGGATAAACTTGTCTTCACTCCTATCTTGTCTCTACCAGAAGGGTTTGAAGGGTATGTTGTTTATTGTGATGCCTCCCGGGTTGGTTTGGGTTGTGTTTTGATGCAAAATGGTAAGGTGATAGCCTATGCTTCTAGGCAACTCAAAGTGCATGAAAAGAACTATCCTAATCATGATCTTGAATTGGCTGCCGTGGTTTTTGCTTTGAAGATTTGGCGTCATTATTTATATGGGGTGCATGTTGATGTGCTCACTGATCATAAGAGTCTCCAATACGTGTTCGCTAAAAAATATCTCAACTTGAGACAAACAAGGTGGTTAGAACTTCTTAAGAATTATGATGTGAGTGTGCATTATCATCCTGGTAAGGCTAATATTGTGGTGGATGCTTTGAGTAGGGTGTCTATGGGTAGCCTAGCTCATGTTGATGATGGGGACAAAGAGATGGCTAGAGAGGTCCATTGGTTGTTAGATAGGGGGTTAGGTTGGAAGAGGTTGATAATGGTGGTATTGTGGTTGTTGATGGCTCAAAATCTTCCTTGGTTGATGAGGTAAAATCAAAGCAAGATCTTGATTCCTCCTTGTTAGAATTGAAGGCCTTGGTGAGAGAGGGCAAGGTAAAGGTTTTCTCCCAAGGGGGGAATGGTTCCCTTAGGTATCAAAGTAGGATGTGTGTACCTTGTGTTGATGGATTGAGAGAGAAGATTCTTGATGATGCTCATAATTCTTCCTATTCCATTTACCCCGGTTCTACCAAGATGTATAGAGATTTGAGGGATGTGTTTTAGTAGGGAGGTATGAAGAAAGACATTGATAAATTTGTATTCGGTTGTCGTAGTTGCCAATAAGTCAAAGCCGAGCATCAAAGACCGGGTGGCCTAACCTACGATATAGAAATTCCTACTTGGAAGTGGGAGAACATTAACATGGACTTTGTGGTTGGGTTGCCTAAGACTAGAAATAGTTTTGATTCTATTTGGGTTGTGGTTGATAGGATGAGAAAGTTGGCTCATTTCTTATCGGTTAAGACTACTTATGGGGTCGAAGACTATGCTAAATTGTACATTCATGAGCTGGTGAGATTGCATAGGGTTCCCTTGTCTATCATATTAGATCGTGGTGGTCAATTCACTTCACACTTTTGGAGGTCCTTCCAAAGAGGTCTTGGAACCAAGATAACGCTTAGTACAACCTTTCACCCTTAAAAGGATGGCCAAGTCAAAAGAACTATCCAAACTCTTGAGGATATGCTTAGGTCTTGTATTTTAGAGTTTAAGGGTAGTTAGGATGATCATCTTCCATTGGTTGAGTTTGCTTATAACAATAGTGTCATGACCCAAGTCTAGGGCCTAGACGTGACCGGTGAATGGGGAACCTGAAGGAACCCCAAACAAGCATCATAGCATATCATTACACAACCTTGGTCGCGGAACAATTAAATGACATTTGAAGAATGTAAATAAGGGAAAAGGGACTAACGGAGAACTTGTCATAACGTATAGTCAAGAGATAATAGAATCAACTCATGGATTAAATACATAGCTTTGCCCAACAACACCTCTACTACATAGATAATGGCAGGGGCCAAGACATACAACCGGGCTCACCCTTATAGTCATAAGTAAATAATATAGTAAAGAGAATCTTAATACATAGTGTGAGAGAATAGTCTTTGTCCCCGAAATGGAGGACTCACCAAAAGCTAACTTGAACAATCCATCTAGCCACAAAAAGAATTAATAGGAGCTCCGGTTCCTACATGGTGATATTATGTAGGCAAGAGTATGCATTAGTACGTTTGAATGTACTAAGTATATAGGATGTAATGCAACAGGCATCATAATCCAAAATGCATAACGATAGGCAATAGGAATAATATAGCAATATGACATCTATGATCAATGCATAAGTAAAACATGCTTAAGTAAATCATGCTCATATAAGATATCATATGTAAAAAAGAGACCAAACTAGCTTTCCAACCTTGGTTGGTTGATGATGGTCACACCCCAATCATCCTAGATGGTGAGGTATAAACCCCTCACATGGTTAATGTTGGTCATACCCCAATCATCCTAGGTGGTAAAGTACAAACCCTCACATTGTTGATGAGTACAAACCCCCAACTCGATTGATGATGGTCACACCCCAATCATCCTAAGTGGTGAAGTACTAAATCCTCACTTGGTTGATGAGTACAAACCCCCAACTCGATTGATGATGGCCACATCCCAATCATCCTAGGTGGTGAAGTACTAACCCTTCACATGGTTGATGAGTACAAACCCTCACCTCGGTTGAGTATGGTCTAATGCAACATTTTATATAGAATTTATCATGTACATAACCTTATTTCATCATTATATCATCATTCATATCATATCATGCTTTAGACCTTCAATTCCTCAAGAAACTATAACCGGATATTTTATCAATCACTTGGCTGGTGTACAATAGGAGTATAAGATCATGCAATTTAGAGATAAAATCATGCAGGAAAATCAATGGTAAGACCTTTAATCAACACCTTGCAACACCCCTAAGACATTCACATCAAAACCCCTCATCCATTCCAACATTATATCCAAGATTTGAAGCTCAAAACATGCTAAAATAACCATACTTCCATGAACTAAAATCACTATGCAGTAAATTTCTCAATATACAAGACCCACATGTAATATCAACTTTAAATCATGCAATATTAAGTAAAAGAGGCTTTAGGCACCATGGGTGGAAGGACCCAATGGTTCAACACCACATACCCTAGCTTTGGAGAGGTTCTTAAAGAAGACTTTAATGGAGACTTGAACCTTGAGTGAAATCCTTGAAGAAATCCTTAAGATTGGTCTTGAGTTTGGAACTTGAATTTTAGGTGAAATATGAGTCTAAATGTTTGAGTGACATCTGGGGAATGTTTAGCATGATATGAGGGTGAAATAAGGCTAAGTATATGTATTTTCAAGTGTGGGAACCCTTAGGCCCAAAAATTAAAAGTCTTGGACCGAAGTCAAGAGAAAATAGGACCAAAACGGACTGCTCACTGAAAATTGCATTTTTTGCACAAGTGAGTTTTACGAAAATAGACATAAATCCTTCATCATAACTCAGAATGAGGTGACACTAAATGCGTTAGAAAGATAATTCAAAGGGCTCTTTGTGTGCTAAGAGATATGCCCCTTCAAAATGGACCTTTCTAAATAGCATATTTTGCAATTTTAGGATTTTGATACGGCTGCTCTAAAGTTTGGATTAGACCTGTTTCACTCTCAATTTGACCCCCTAAATAAAACTATGAAGTCAGATTTTTAAAATAATAAACGAATTTTTAAATATATGGAAACAAGATTCCGGGCACTTTCCAGGCACGTTTTCGGGCACTTTTTTTGGGGTCGTTTCAAATAGCTATCATTCTATCATTGGTATGACTCCTTTTGAGGCCCTTTATAGAAAGCATTATAGGTCACCAGTTGAGTGGTTTGAAGTGGGAGAAATGGCATTGGTGGGTCCGGATTTGGTCATGGAGGCTATGGAGAAGGTAAGGTTGATTAGAGAGAGGTTGAAGACGGACCAAAGTCATCAAAGGTCCTATGCCGATATGAGGAGAATAGAGCTTGAATTTAAAGTTGGTGATTGGGTCTATTTGAAGGTCTCGCCCACGAAGGGTGTGGTTCATTTTGGTAAGAAGGGTAAATTGAGTCCAAGATATGTGGGTCCTTGTAGGGTGTTGAGGAGGATCGGCAAGGTAACCTATGAGCTGTAGTTTCCTAGTGAAATAGACTTGGTTCATTCAGTCTTTCATGTATCCATGTTGAGAAAATGTGTGGGTGATCTGACTACTATTATTCCATTAGATGTTGTGGGTGTTGTTCAAGACAAATTAACCTATGAAGAGGTTCCAGTAGAGATCTTGGATAGACAAGTGAAGAGGTTGAGGAACAAGGACGTGGCTTCCGTTAAGGTCCTTTGGAGGAATCAACAAGTCGAAAGTGCTACATGGGAGGCCGAAGCGGACATGCAAAAATAATATCCTTATCTCTTTCATTCTACTCAAGCCTAAGGTACTAACTCTAAGTCCCCTATGTGATTTCAAGTCTTATGTGTCAGCCCCTTTGTCATTTGCATGCATTCATGTTTATGTTGACAAAGATCATGGTGATTTTAACACGTATGTTGAGATTTTTAAAAATGGTATTTAAGTGTATTGTTGCATTTTTATTGGGGTTGATTTCTTCATTATTACTCATCCTATGTATGCTTCTTTGACATTCGAGGATGAATGTTCCCAAGGGGGAGATATTGAAACGACCCCAAAACATGTCCGAATTTGTGCCTTGGAAGTGCCAGGAATTGTAATTTCCATATATCTCAAAATTCGTACGTGATATTGAAAATTCGACATCATAGTCTTAATCAGAGGGAAAAATTGAGTGGAAAATGGGTCTAATCCCGATTTTAGAGAAACCGTAGTGAAATTTAATTTCCCAAGTTTGTGCAAAATAGTGGTGATACGCGATGGTACCACGACGCATAGACATCATGGGCTAGTGTAAAAAGGCCCTCCGACTAGGTCCGCATCGCGAACAAGACGCGGACCTGTGTATTTTGTTGCTAGTGATTTTATCTCAGTCCAAGACCTTTAGGTCTTGGGACTAAGTCTTCCCATGCGTGAAAATACCTATTACTTAGCCATGTTTCATCTTCATATCAAACTAGACATTCTCTAAAATTCAAGTCCCAAAACTTATCCGGATCTTAAGGATTCTACCCAAGCTTCAAGTCTCCATTTCCAATCTTCATCAAGAATTCTCCAAAGTCAAGGTATGTGGGTTTCAACCATTGGGTCCTTTTGCCCATGGTGCCTAAGATTCCTTTTTACATAAAATTCATGTTTCAAAGTTGATTTACTTACAGGTCTTACTTACTATGAATTTGACTATAAACTATTTTGGGGTTTTGTGAAAGTGTGTCCATTTAAGCATGTTTTGAGCTATGAATCTTGGATCTGTATTGAGATTTGATGAAGGATTTTGATGTATGTTACATGAGGGTGTTACCAAGTGTTGATGGGTGGTTTTACATTAAGTTTTCTTGCATGATTTCACTCTTGAATTGCATGGTTTTACACTAGCATTGCATACTCAAAAAGTGTTTGACAAAATATTCAGTTAATTTATCTTGGGTTGTTGAAGGCGTAATGCTTGACATATGAGTTGAGTGACTTTATGATTATGAAAGAATGCTATGTATTTATTGATTCCATGAGAAGTATCTATTATGTTGTGAGTTGACCATAGCCAATTGAGGGGTTGATACCTCAATCATCTCGGATGGGGGTTAGTAAGCCATCAACTAATTGAGAGGTTGATACCTCAATCATATTAGATGGGGATGGTAAGACGATCAACCAATTGAGGGGTTGATACCTTAATCATCTCAAATGGGGGTGGTAAGCCATCAACCAATTAAGGGGTTGATACATCAATCACTAGTAAGGGGTGATCTACCTTAGATTCCAAGTACTAAGTTGCTTGGTTTATGATGATGGTCTTTTTCCTACTAATGTAATATGTTCTATATATAAGCATATTTTACTTTAAGCATTGATCATGCATGCCATATTGTTATCATGTTTATCTATTGCTTATAATTATGCATTTTGATTATGATGCCTATCTCTTGTTGCATTGCGTCCTACATACTTAGTACATTCAAACGTACTTACACATACTCAATTCCTACATGATGTCACCATGTAGGAACCAGAGCCCCACTTGATCCTCCTCCTCCTCCACGTGGCTAGTGTAATATCTCTCTCAGCAAGTTGGTGAGTCCTCAACTTTGAGGACATACTTCTCTTGATTTATGCTACGTTTAGACTCTCTTTTCTTTATTGTATGCTTTGACTATGAGGGTGAGCCCGGTTGCTTGTCTTGACCCCGCTAAGTTCTATGTTAGAGGTGTTGTTGGACAAGTTATGTAATGATGCTATGAACCTTGACTCTCTTTGGCTCTATGATGTTTATGATATGAAAGATGTCCCATAGCCTCGTTTATCCCTATTTACTATTTCTTATTTTTATTTTATTGCTTCCGCGGCCAATGATGTGTAATGATATGTCAAGAGGCTTGCTTGGGGTCCCTTCGGGTTCCTCATGCACCGTGTCACGTCTAGGCCCTAGGCTTGAGTCGTGACAACAAAATACTCTATGAATATACAAAAAAATATGTGTACATGTACAAGGATCTGTTAACTTGTTGATAATATCAATATAATTTTTTTAATGATGATTGTATATTTATCCATCCATCCATCCATCTATCCATCCATCCATCAATACTATATTAAAAGTGTGAAGATCCTTAGAAATGTTGTTTGAACATTTTACCCTTTATTAAAAGACTCCTCTATAGAAAAATGGTATCTTTGCCATTTTTAAACTATTATATTATTATTTTAATTCTTTTAAATATTGATTATCTTATTATAGTATAGTCAAAAATAAAATTCTAAAATAATATGCAAACACCATTTTAAGAAATTAGGGCCAGAAAAATAGGACCAAACAAGGGGAAACAACGTGACAAAAGTCCAAAAAAATAGGAAATCCAAAAAATAGGCAAAAATTATTTCTTTTCACATTTGAGTGCCTAATTTTGTGAGACACTTCTAAATAAATTAAGTATACCTTTTATAATTTTTTTTTTTTACATATTCTATTTAAAGAAGTCGTAATATTTTACACATTTCTAAGAGTTTTTGAAAAAACAGTCCGGGCAAAGAAGAAAAGAGCTAAATACGTTAACAATGTCCAAAAAATAAAACATAAATCAAGTTTTCTACTAACACTTAAAAAAAGGTCCCCAAAAAAATTTGGCTATCATAAACATAATATAAGTTAAATTGAGAAGATTTTCTTGTTATAGTTAAATTCTTATAAGGAGAATTTCCACCTAAAATAGATTTGATTAAAGAAACTAAAAAAAAACATCCAAAATAATAGAAAAAAAAAGTTTAGTAAAAAGTAAAAAAATCCACAGAAATCGGGAATTTTTTCTAAAATAGGGGGAAATTCTTTCAGCAATTTCCAAAAAAACAAAAAAAAAGAAACCCTAAAATATAGGGAAAAAAACTTAAGAAAAAAAACCCACTTGACAAAAAAGTCCCCCAAAAAATAGAAAAAAGATTCAAAAAGTAGCCTAAAATATAGGAAAAAAAAAAGGTCAGAAACAAAAAACTTTACACCCAATTTTTTTAATGAAATAAGTTTGTTTAAAAATACTTCTATTCATAATCAAAGAAATAAATAATATCCTACTTAATATAGAAAAAACACATACATAAAAAGAACCTATGTAGCACTCTATATACTCCACTAACTTGCTCCATATATTTCAAACACAACCTTCTCGTATCCCTATTCATTTTTCTTTTCTTTCCCTCAGGAAAATAAATACCAGTATTTATATATATACATCAACATCATTAATCATCTGCCATTTGCAGAATGGAGCAAATCATTTTACTGCAACTATATGCTTCTAAAGCCAGAAGAATGTAGTGTATCAGATTTGGCACAAATATTATTTTCCAGTAAAAATATAGAACAAAAATAAATCATAGATGTAGACTAGCCTAACGAAGAATTGATCACGACTAAGGAGCCTTTGTCACGTAGATGGGTCCTTAGTCGTGATCAATTCTTTGTTAGGCCAGGCTACTGTGTAAATAATAACACATCTTAAATTCAATATTTTTAATAAAAATAGTAAAAAGGATCATCAAAAAGACATATTAAATATCCATCTATCTTAAAAGCATGAAGGTCCTTAAAAATGTTGTTTGAACTTATTTTCTTTCATTAAAAAAAATTATTTTAGAAAAAATTGTCTTTTCATCATTTTTTCCATTATTATAACATTATTTTAAGACTATTCTATAACATAATGAAAATAAGAATGGAGAAAGTCAAAAAATAAACTTCCAAAATAATAGGTAAAAAGCGTGTTAAAAAAATACGTTCAAAAAAATAGGGGAGAAATTGTCACAGTAGTCCAAAAAGGAAAAATGATTTTTTTCCTAATACTTGAATTCCTATTTTTTTGGGGACTTCTAAATCAATTAATTATACCTTTTATTAAAAAAAAAAATACAATTCTATTTAAAGGTTTAAAGAGAAGTCCAAAAAATAGACAAAAACTGTCAAAAAAGGTCCAGAAAATAGGGGAAAACACTGTATCCACACTTGAATTTCTAATTTTATGAGACACTTCTAAATAATTAATTATATCTTTTATATAAGAAATCTACAAATTCTATCAGTATTAATATTTTACACAATTCTAGGGGTTTCTAAAAAACATCCGGCCAAAAAAGTCAACAAAGTCCCAAAAAAATTGAAAAAAGATTTCTACTTACACTTAAAAAAAGTACAGAAAACAGTAAAAAAGAATTTCTATTAGCTCTTAAGTTCCTAATTTATGGTATACTTCTAAATCAATTAATTATATCTTTTATTAAAAAACCTACAATTTTATTGAAAGAAGTCCTTATGCTTTACACTTTTCTAAGGTTTTAAAAAAAAGTGCAGGCCAAAAGAGAACAAAATGTCAACTAATTAAAACTTAGGATCTAAGGTCAGTAAGTCAGAGTAGTTTTACTTATAAAATTATATCCATACTTTCATACATCATTGATTTCATAGCATATTGTATACTACTCTCTTGATATATGATCTTTTCTATGTTATCTATCCTTGTCATCTAACATCGAATGCAGGTTTGGTAAGTTAGATGCATTGCATCCCGCATATTTAGTGCATTCAAACTTAGTAATGCATACTTTTGCCTACATAATTTCACCATGTAGGGACCGAGGAGCTGATTCATCCATTGAACGACGTCTAGCTTAGGTTTCAAGTTATACTTGTTGTGGTGAGTCATATCTTCCATGGACAAGCCACCACCTCTTCCACCTATGTTGTTCTTTTCTACTTTATTTACTTTGAGGGTGAGCCCGGGGGTATGTCTTGGCTCCCAACCTATCTTATGTAGAGGCGTCACTGGACATCTTGTGTACTCTTTTCATTTTATGCTAAGTGTTGTATGGGATTCATGTTCATGGCTACTTATGTATTATGTTGTTCTAAGATGATCTTATGTTATGTTGTGGAAAGATGTTAAGTCCCGAATTGTCCCCATAACGTGAGTCATACTTACCCGCCCCATAGTTATTATGTGCTATATGCTATGTGAATTCATGCTAACCCCTTTCCCTAAGATGTGCCCATAACATGAGTCCTACTTTTTGATCCCTTAGAATTATGTATTACTTTTGAATGCGCTTCCGAACCAATAATGTGGATTTTGATACTTTGAGGCTTGTTTGGGGATCCTCGGGCTCCCATTCGCTGTGCCACCTCTAGACCCTAGGTCCAGGTCATCACAGAGATGGTATCAGATCCCTAGGTTTGTAGATGATCCTCACAGTCTAACATGCCACATCAAGTAGAGTCCTATTCATAGGTGTGAAGTGCACCGTGCCTATGAGTGGGGGCTGTGACGATGTTCTAAGAATCTTCTCACTTGTTCATGTCTTATGTCGTGCTATGGATAGTCTGTTTAGTTCTTGACTTTGATGGAATCCTTACTCTATTTCAAAAAATGCCTCATGGTATACCTGCCAGACCGCCCCCAGTTAATGAAGGCCAAGCACCACAAGGGCCTATGCATCAGCCTATCTCTAATGGTGAATTCCAGATGTCCTTTGCCATGTTTGCTCAGGTGGTGACTACTTAGAATAGGTAGGCCAATCTTCCTCAGGATCCTATTTCAACTTCTAGAGTGAGGGATTTCACCTGGATAAACCCAACAGAGTTCTTTGGGTCTAGGGCTGATGAGGATGCTCAGGAGTTCATTGATGAGCTCAAAAAGGTGTTTAATGTTATAGGTGTCACTTCTGAGGAGAAGGCTGAACTGGCTTCTTGTCAATTGAAAGACGTGACCTAGGTGTGGTACACTCAGTGGTCTATGGAGAGAGTTTGTGGTAATGCCATTAACTGAGAGGAGTTCAAGCTTGCTTTTCTGGATTGTTTCTTCCCACTTAATCTTAGGGAATCCAAGATGACTGAGTTTATCTTAAGCAGGGTTATATGAGTGTGAGGTACTATGCCCTCAAGTTTACCAATCTTTCAAAGTATGCTCCAACTCTTGTGGCTGGCCCTCGTGCAAGGATGTACAAGTTCATTTCTGGTATTTGTGACTTACTGGTGAAGGAATGTTGTACATTCATGCTCATTTGGGACATGGATATATCTAGACTCGTGGTGTACGCCGAACAAATTGAAGGGGAGAAACTCAAGTAGAGGAACTTCATGATGGAAAGAGAGCTCGGTTAGATGGTGGGTTCTTCGGTCCTCGAGGTGGTGGTTTTGGTCGCTTCCAGCAGGTCCAAGGTTCGGGTGTTGATCAGGTTGCTAATGCTAAGGTGCCTCCTCTTAAGGCACCGGTTGTTGGTAGACCATTGTATCCCGTGTGGGATGCACCACATATGCGACTGTTGGAGGGTTTTAAGTGCTTGCTTTAAGTGCGGCAATAAGAATCACAAGGTTGTTGATTGTCCCAAGAATCCTCAGAAGGGTCACGGATAGGTGGCTAAAGGTGGACAAGGCCAATATAGAGCTTCTCAAGGTAGGGCCCAAAGGAACAATAGGTTGTCCCAAGAATCCTCAGAAGGGTCACGGATAGGTGGCTGAAGGTGGACAAGGCCAATATAGAGCTTCTCAAGGTAAGGCCCAAAGGAACAATAAGTTCTACGCTCTCCATGCCTGTTAGGAAGTTGAAGAGGCTCAGATGTTGTTACTGGTACGTTAAAAGTCTTTGATTTTGATGCTTATCCTTGCTTGACCTGGGTGCAAATTTGTCTTTTGTGACTCCTTTGTTGGCTGTTAAGTTTGGTTTGAGTCCAAAAATTTTAAGGAATCCTTTCTTAGTTTATACTCATATGGGTGAATCCTTTGTTGCACTAGGGTCTATCGTGGTTGTCCTATTTCTGCGTTGCATAAGGTTTTTCCATGTGATCTTATGGAACTTGAAATGTATGACTTCGATTTCATTCTTGGGATGGATTGGTTGCATGCATCATATGCCACTATAGATTGCATGACCAGAAAGGTCACGTTCTAACGTCCCAAGGAGCCCGTTCTTGAATGGAAGGGTAGTGATTCCGCTATAAGGGGTCGGTATATTTTCTACCTGAAAGCTCGAAAGATGATCTCCAAGGGGTGCATATATCATATTGTACGGGTCAGGGATGTGGAGTCCGAGTTACCTAATCTTGAGTCGGTCCCAGTGGTGAATGAATTTTCGAACGTGTTCCCCGAAGACTTGCCCGATATTCCTCTCGAAAGGGAAGTAGACTTTGGCATAGATCTTCTCTCGGATACTCAACCTATCTCTATTCCTTCCTATTGTATGGCACCAACTGAGTTGAAAGAGTTGAAGGATCAGGTGAAAGATTTGTCGGAGAAGGCTTTTATCAGGCCAAGTATATCTCCCTGGGATGCTCCAGTGTTATTTGTAAGGAAGAAAGATGGATCTCTTCAGATGTGTATCAATTATAGGCAATTGAATAAGGGTGACCATTAAGAATAAGTATCCGTTGCCTAAGATCGATGAATTGTTTGATCAACTTCAAGGGGCTACTCATTTTTCGAAGATTGACCTCCGTTTCGGGTATCATCAGTTGAAGGTTAGAGAGTGTGATATTCCCAAGATGGTCTTTCGGACTAGGTAAGGACATTTCGAGTTTGTGGTGATGTCATTTGGACTAACTAATGCTCCGGCCGTATTTATGGATATCATGAATCGGATGTTCAAGCCATTCCTTGATAGATTTGTGGTTGTCTTCATTGATGATATTCTCATTTATTCCGAGAGTTAGTGGGAGCTTATGGATCATTTGAGGTTGGTTTTGCAAACCTTGAGAGAAGAAGTTGTATGCCAAATTTAGCAAATGTGAGTTTTGGTTGGGTGAAGTTGCTTTTCTAGGTCATGTGGTGTCCGGTGATAGTATAAAGGTGGATCCGAAGAAGACCGAGGCGGTGAAGAATTGGCCTAGACCATTGACTCTTTTAGACATTCAAAGTTTTCTTGGGTTAGTGGGTTACTATAGAAGGTTCGTTGAGAGGTTCTCATCTATTGCATCTCCATTGACTAAATTGACTCAAAAGAAGGCTAAGTTTGTGTGGTCGGACGAGTGTGAGAGGAGTTTCCAAACATTGAAGGATCTACTTACATCGGCTCCAGTTTTGATCCTGCCGAATGGTTTGGATGGATTTGTGGTATATTGTGACTCAAATTGGGTTGTGTTGTGTACTTATGCAACACAGTAAGGTGATAGCCTATGCATCTAGACAATTGAAGGTGCATGAGCGTAATCCTAACTTATGACCTTGAGTTAGCGGCGGTGGTATTTGCTTTGAAAATTTGGAGACACTATTTGTATGGGGTGCATGTTGATGTTTTCACCGATCACAAGATTGCAATATGTGTTCACTCAAAGGGAACTTAACTTGAGATAAAAGAGATGGTTGGAACTCCTCAAGGATAACGACATGAGTGTTTTATATCACCTCGACAAGGAAAAAGTGGTAGCCGATGCTCTTAGTAGGCTTTCTACTAGAAACGTGGCTCATGTGGAGGAGGAGAAGAAGGAGTTGGCAAGGTATGTTCACTGTTTGTGTAGATTGGTATTAGGTTGGCCGATTCCAATGATGGTGGTATACATGTTCTAAATGGGACAAAATCCTCGGTGGTTGTTGATGTGAAAACTAAGAAAGATCTAGATCCATCCTTGGTTGAATTGAAGAAATTGATTGCCAAAATAAATATTGAGGTTTTCTCCCAAGGGGTAGATGGTGTACTTCGATATCAAGATCGATTATGTGTTCCGGGCATGGATGATCTTAGGAAGGTGACCATGGGTGAATCCCATAATTCTCATTATTCTATTCACCCGGGATATACTAAGATGTATTGGGACTTGAACGAGTGTATTAGTGGTATGGTACGAAGAATGACATAGCCAAGTTTATATCCGGATGCTCGAATTGTCAACAAGTGAAGGTGGAGCACCAAAGGCCAAGTGCGTTGGCTCAAGATATTGAGATTCCTACTTGGAAGTGGGAAGACATAAGTATGGATATTGTGGTTGGGTTGCCTTGGACTCGGAAGCAGTTTGACTCCATTTAAGTTATCGTAGAATAGATAACTAAGTTGACACATTTTCAACCGGTTAAGACAACATTTGGTGCTGAAGATAATGCAAAGTTATACATCCGAGAGTTGGTAAGATTGCATGGAGTGCCTAGGTCCATCATGTCGGATCGGGGTACCCAATTCACTTATCACTTTTGGAGCTCGTTTCAAAAGGGACTTGGTACTAAGGTTAAATTGATCACGCTTTTCATCCTCAAACCGATGGGCAAGCGGAGAGGACAATTCAAACCTTGGATGATATATTGAGGACTTATGTATTGGAGTTCAAGGGTAATTGGGATGACTATCTTCCATTCATTGAGTTTGCCTATAATAATAGCTTCCATGCTAGCATTGATATGACACTATTTGAGGCGTTGTATGGTAGGAGGTGTAGGTCTCCGATAGGGCGGTTTGATTTAGGAGAGGAAGCTTTTATTAGCCCAGACTTGGTGATGGAGGCCATAGAGAAAGTGAAATTAATTAGGGAGAGGTTGAAGACGACCCAAAGTCACCAAAGGATATTAGCAAAAGGGACCTTGAATTCCATGTTGGGGATTAGGTGTTTGTGAAAGTTCACCTATGAAGGTAGTGATGCATTTTGGCCAAAAAGGCAAGCTAAGTCCCTGTATGTAAGCCCTAGCGAATTGGGAACGTGGCGTATAGGGTGGAGTTACCCCCAGATTTGAGCTCTATTCACCCGGTCTTCCATGTGTCTATGTTGAGAAGGATGGTTGGTGATCTTAGCAGTATTGTGCCTTTTGAATTTATTGAGGTGGAGGAGAACTTGTCCTATGAGGAGGTCTCGGTGGAGATTTTGGATAGACAAGTGAAACGACTTCGTAACAAGATGTAGCTTCAATTAAGGTGCTTTGGAGGAACCAACATGTGCAGAGTGCTATATGGGAGGTGGAGCTGGACATGATGAAGCGATACTCTTACCTTTTCCAATCTACTCAACTTAAGGTACTAGGTTCTTCTTTTCCTAATTTATCCCAATTCTTTCATTCTTGAGTTTCATGGCATGACATGCTTACATGTGCATTGAATTGATTTTTATGATGTTTTGAATGATTTTATTACGTTTCGGCATGAGTTTTAATGACTTTATTATTTTCAAATGATAAACTATGCATGGTATATTGTGTTTGGGAGTTTCATGTTCTATTTTAAGCCTTTCAAACCTTGTTCTTGCACATTCAAGGACGAATGTTCTCAAGGGGAAGATGATGTAATGACCCGGTGTAATACCCCAATTTTTTTTTGAGATTAGAATGGAACCTTAAAACTCAAGCTAAGATCTCTTGCAAGCTTTTGAATCATGCTCATTTATGTGTTTTAGGGTCATCATGGGTCCCCTACATCAAGCCAAGTTCAAAGGAATTTTCGTTGACTAAGTCTTTCAGAAGTATCGATGGAAGGGTCAAATTTAAATGGGCATATCTCTTAGCATAAAACAAACTGGGTGGCTACTATTTACCAAATTAAAGCTCTTTGAGTTATCATTCCAATGCACTTGGTTTTACCTCATTTAGTATTTGGATGAAGAAGTTATGGTTGTTTCAATAAGACCCTCCTGTGCAGTGTTGCCACAAGGGCACCCATACGGTTCGTGTGGCATCTCAAGAGCCGTGTGAGTAGCATTAAACTAGAAATGACCATTTTTGGCCTATATATTGGGGTACGGACAGTGGTATGGACATATGACCTTTAAGGATGGAGAAAATCTTAAGTGTGGTTCAATCTTGGCGTGGAGAAATTATTTTTGGCCAAGTATGCCACCACGGCTCATCCCACGAACCGTGGTAAGGCTCACTGGCCATATGGCCAGTCTTGGAGTCTTCTAAAGGTGGCAGTGGGGAGTGTTTTTGGCTAAGGTTGGCACCATGATCCACCTCACTGACTGTGGTGAGGCTCATGAGCCGTATGGCCAACCGTGGAGCTCACTTTGGTGCTCAAAAATTCTAACTGTTGAGCCAAGTTCCAACTTCCAAAATTTTTGCTACGTAAGGGTTCACGAGCAAGTTCACGGACAGTGTAATGCCACATTAGCCGTGAACCGTCCCTCGAAGTGGTAACGTGCAATTTTTTCCTTTGTTTCATTAAGGGCGTTTTCATAAATCTAATTTATTCTAATGACTTTTTGGGACTTTTTATGCTATCTTAAGGTTTTCTAATAACCTAAAACCCTATTCAAATTATTCAATTCATTCTCTCATTCTACACTC
>JAPFFP010111195.1:0-18624 GCA_026153255.1 Solanum medicagineum
GCTCCACGTCACAACCAGTTTATGCTCTTAAAGGAAGGCAAGGAGTGGATGAAGCACCTGATGTTCTTACCGGTATGCTAAAGATCTACAATTTTGATGTATATGCTTTATTGGATTTGGGTGCCACTCTCTCTTTTATTACTCCTTTTGTTGCTAATAGACTTCGTATGTGTCCCCAGTTGTTGTGCGAGTCCTTTGAGGTGTCTACCCCTATTGGTGAGTCCACTACTGCTAAAAACTTCTATTGGGGTTGTCCCACCTCCATATTACATAAAGTCAAGCCTTATGATTTTGTTGGAATTGACATGGTAGATTTTGACATTATTCTTAGGATGGACTAATTACATGCGTATCATGCCTCTATTGATTATAGAACTAGCAAGGTAATGTTCCAATTTCCCTATAAGCCCGTACTTCAGTGGGTAGGTCATAATTCGGTGGTTAAGGGTAGGTTTATCTCTTGTCTTAAGGCCTGGGAGTTAATTTATAAAGATTTCATATACCATCTTTTAAGGGTTAGGGGTGTTGAGTCTGAATTCCCTCCTATTGAGTCAGTATCGATAGTCAATGAGTTTCTTGATGTTTTTCCTGATGAGCTTCCCGATTTTCCCCTAGAAACAAAGATGAATTTTGGTATAGACCTCCTCCCCGATTCCCAGCCTATTTTTGTTCCTCATTACCACATGGCCCCAGTAGAACTGAAGAAGTTGAAGGATCAATTGAAAGACATATTGGGGAAGGGTTCCATTAGGCCTAGCAAGTCACCTTGGGGTGTGCTGGTTTTGTTTTTAAGGAAGAAGGAAGGGTCACTTAGAATGTGCATCGATTACCAGCAACCTAATAAGGTCATCTTAAAGAACACGTATCCCCTACCTTGGATAGATGACTTATTTGATCAACTACAAGGAGCTAGTCACTTCTCAAAGATTGACCTTTGGTTCGGGTATTATCAATTGGGGATAAGGGAGTGTGATATTCTCAAAATGGCCTCTCTAACAATATATGTGCATCTTGAGTTTGTGATAATGTCTTTCGGCCTAATTAATGCTCCAAAAATATTTATAGATCTTATGAATAGGGTCTTTAAGACCAACCTCAACATGTTTGTGGTGGTATTCATTGACAATATTTTGATTTATTCCTGGAGTGAAGAAGACCACGTGAAACATTTGAGGATGGTGTTGCAAACATTGAGGGAAGAAAGGTTGTTCACCAAGTTTGACAAATATGTGTTTTGGTTGAAGGAAGTTACATTTCTAGGACATATGGTGTCGGTTGAAGGGGAAGATGGATCAGAAAAAGACAAAGGTGGAAAGAAATTTTCCTAGACCCTTCACTCCAACAGATATTAGGAGTTTCTTAGGTTTGACATGGTACTACCAAGATTTGTAGAGAGTTTTTCTTCAATTGCTTCTCCCTTTACAAAGTTGACACAAAAGAAGGCTAAATTTTTTAGACTAATGAGTGTGAAAGTAGTTTTTAAACTTTGAAAGACAAGCTTACATCCGCTTCTATCTTTGCTCTACTAGAAGGATTAGAAGAGTTTGTGTTTTATTGTGATGCTTCAAGAATCAATTTGGGATGTGTATTGATGCAAAGTGGCAAAATTATTGCCCATGCTTCTAGACAATTAAAGGTTCATGAGCATAATTACCCCACCCCATGATCTTGAGTTAGCATCTGTGGTATTTGCTTTAAAGATATGTCATTACTTATATGGGTTTTATTGGATGTGTTAACCAACCATAAGAGTCTCTAATATGCGTTCCCCTAAGAGATATACATTTAAGCCAAAAGAGGTGGTTGGAACTCCTTAAAGACTATGACATGAGTGTGCATTATCATCCGAGCAAGGCTAATGTTGTGACTAATGCTTTAAGTCGAGTGTCTATGGAGAGTATGACTCATATTGATGATAGCAAGAAGGAATTGAAAAGAGAAGTTCACTGGTTGTCTAGATTGGGATTTAGGTTGGATGAGGCAGAAAATGGAGGTGTGGTGATTGTAGATGGTTCTAAGTCTTTCTTAGAGAAAAAGGCCAAATCCAAATAATACCTTGACCCTGCTTTGGTGGAATTCAAGTGATTGGTGAAGGATAGAAAGGTGGATATTTTCCCTTAAGGGGGAGATGGTGTTCTTAGGTACCATGGTAGGTTATGTGTACCCGATGTGGATGGGTTGAGTGACTTAATCTTGAAAAAGGCCCATAACCCATCTTATTCCATTCACCCTGGTTCCACCAAGATGTATAAAGATTTGAGGAAAGTATATTGTAGGGTGGTATGAAAAGAGACATTACCAAGTTTGTAGCCGGTTGCCATAATTACCAATAAGCCAAAGCCAAAAATCAAAGGCCGGGTTGCCTAGCCAAGATATTAAGATTCCTACTTGGAAGTGGGAAGAGATCACCATAGATTTTATGATTAGTTTGCCAAATACTAGAAATCACTTCGATTCTATTTGGGTTATTGTTGATAAAAAGATAAAGTCAGCTCACTTCCTACCAGTTATATAATGAAACCCCCTCCCATCCCCCCAGATTAGAAGCCTTCAGAAAAGTTGGACTAAAAGATAACCTAAAGTCTGATTTATGAGATGACTGACGACCTATAAGTGGACATATGACCTGTAGGTTCCATTTTTAAACATAGAACTTCAGGATGGGGAAACGTTTCCAAGTGTGGGGTAACCCACGGACCAAGTGATGGCTCATAGAAAGTTATATAGTCAATAGGTAGGGATATGAATGAAATTGTCAAACATGAAGGAAATTTGGAGATTTATGAAGGATGACCTATGTGTTATCAGATGGCATGTAAAGTAGGATACGATCCGTAGGATTCTTTGTGGAATTAGGCCAACGATAAAATGAAAAAATGGCTAAGTGTGGAAGAACTCTGTGAGTCCAACCACGGACTGTAAGGATTTGTACTTTTGTGTCCAACAAAGTGGGTTTTCAAGAATTTCAGGTGTGTTATCAGACAAGAGGGACTTACAGCCCATAGATTAACTTATGGCCTGTAATCGTGGACTCGTAAGTCGATTTATGTAGATTAATGAGGGGCAGTTTTTTCATTTCCGTTCTTTCTATTCCTAAACTATGTCATTTTAGGGATGTAAAAGGGGACCTAAACCAGCCTTAAAGCCTTTTATATCACTCCTCATTCTCTGGTTCTTTCAATTCTCAAATTCTCTAAGGCAAAGACTCTCAAAAACAAGGCTAGGGTTCTTAAGATTTCTTATCCAAGTCTACAAGTTTGTTTCTCTCTAGTTCCTCTAAGGTATGTAGGTTGATTGATGGATATCCCTCCACCCATAACGTTCCTTATTAAGTATTTTACCCTTCCTTTAAAACTCTTTAAATTAATATGCATGCTTATGAAGATTTCATGATTCTTATGTTAAATAATTCCATTTATGAAGCATAATAACTATTTTTCCTTGTATATATATGCATAGTTGACTAATGATGATGATTCCATGATGGATTTCGATGTGATAAAGGTTGGGCAGTTTTGATGTTCCTTTAAAAGAGAAATTTCCTTATGACTTATGCTATTTATGATTATTCCATGATAAAACCTAACCCACCTAGTTTTCAAGTAAAGCTTTCCATGATTTATGATTATGATTAGGGAATTAATGAAGAGCTTCAAAGTTAAGTTTGTAAAAGATATGAGTAAGATGATAATTACCCTAAAAGATGATTAAGAAAGGTCCCCAAGATGAAAGAGAAATTCTCAATTGGTGGTTCCTAAGTTTGAGCTACTACTATGATTGCTACTGATGATTGTAAGTTAAAATTTAAAGATTATGTGTGATGACTTAGCACCAAATGTGACATTGTGGTGGGGGTTAGATAATGGAACCTTAGAAGAAAATCATTGTTGCATTAACTATGTGTTATCATAGGAGCCCTTGTAGGCTGAGCTAGTGGATCCACGTAGGTCATTTATGTTATTATGATGCATGCAAAAGTTGATGGAGTTCCACCAGGCAAGTGGTCTATTCGTGCCAAGGTAGGGGGTTATGTTGGATTATACGTAGTAGCTCAAATGGTCTTATATGTTGTTTAAGGTTTGTTCCTACAAGCCTTATGATCTTATGCCATGTTTTCATTATACGTGCTTTCATATACGTTGTCTCATATTGATCTTGAGCCATATTACTTGTGCATGCTTAAGCCTACTTTTTGTATCTTTTAATAAGTATACTTATATGTTATGTTTAAAAATGATGGCATTACAACTTTATTCATACATTGCATCTCATATGCATAGTACATCCAAACGTTCTAACGTATATTTTTCCTACATGATTTAACCATGTAGGGACAGACACTTCTTCACCAGCTCATGGCTAGTACTCAGTATTCAAGACATGCTTTATTATTCGTAGAGACCCCTTAGTTCGGGATGAATCCACTTTTTCATTCTATCTCATCTCTTTGCTTTGATTTAAGATGATGTATTTGTATCCCTTTTGAGGTGTTTACTTTCTATGTTGCACTATTTTGGATTTCTTTCTATTTGATAGTGATCAATCGATATCGGCGCCATCTCCCTATGATGTAGATGGTATGATCATGGACAAATAAAATGGTTATAGTTATTTCCACTATTATTAATGTTGCTTCATTGTCAAACTAGCCCTTATCCCCCCTTCCCATAGTTTTTATGCAAATGGTTCCCATTAAGTACCTATGAATGCTTAAGATGCTTAGGATGGCTTGGGTGAGATGCCCATAATCGTAATTTTCATATATCGCAAAATTCTTGTGCGATATTGAAAATCATTCTTTATATTCTTGATCAGGGGTAAAATTAAGTGGGAAATGGGTATAACCCAGATTTTTGAAGACCCGTAGCGAAAAATGATTTTTCACAAAAATTTTCAAAAACAGTGTGCGTCCGCGACACCTCCGCGACGTGGACCCGTCATGGAGTAGTGCTTGCTTTTCCTTGATTTTCCAATTTAGGCCTAAAACATTAGGGTCTTGGCCCCATACCCACTTATGCGTAAAAACGCCTATATTTAATCTATATCAACTCTATATCACTCAAGACCCTCTCAAAACCCTCTCCCCCACATAACCAAATATTTCATCCAAATTCAAGTTTCTCAAGCTTAATTCCAAATCTTAAGAACTCCATTCAAGCTTCAAGTCTCCTTCAAGTCTACAGCAAGAAAACCCATGTTCAAGGTATGTGGGTTTCAACCATTGGGTCCTTTCACCCATGGTGCCCAATCTTCCTATCTTATGAAATTGCATGTTTTCAAGTTATATTATCTATGGATAACTTTTATTGTGGATTATAAGCATGAAATTTGTTGGGTTTTATGAAATGTTCATTAAATATGCATGTTTATCTACCTCAAGCTCATACTATGAGTTGGTTTTGTCTATTGAGACTATGTATGTTTTGAGCTATGAAACTATGATCTATTATGAGATTGATGAGGGATTTCAAGGTATTTCATATGAGGGTTTTGCAATATGTTCGTGGGTTGATTTGCACTGAGTTTTCTTACATGATTTCACTCTTGAATTGCATGATTTTGGACAAGCATTACAGGCCCACCAAGTGTTTGATAAAATGTCAAGTCAAGGATTCTCAAGTTATTTATATGTTTTATAAGTCAAGTGACTTCATGATGAATATGGGCTAACAAGTATGTTATGAATTCATGAAATTATCTATGATTATGCAAGTATGAAGTTAAGCCCTATTTCCAAGATTTTACTTCTTCTGAGCCTTTGATTTTGATGCAAGGCTAATATTTAATAATGATCTATTCTCATGTTTGAAGTTAGGCTCAACATTAGAGATCAAGTATGTTTAAGAGCTACTCATATCAGGATTCCATGTTCATTGTAAGTTATTAGACTAAGCACTGATGGATGGAGGATTTTCTCTCTTTCCTTGAACTATGTGCCAACATAGGATTATGTTATACCCTTGCTATACTAGTGGATCAATTTAGTGCACTTTCTCTCGAAATTCTTTCTGAAATAGGACAGGTTCCGGTAAGGTGAAGCTTTTCATGAAATCCTTCTTGAAATGGGACATGATCCCGTAAAGGGGGTTGCTTCTCCGAAAAGGAACATGCTTCTGTAAGGTGAAGTATGATTTACCTTGGCAAGTAGATCCCCTCTTTACCAATGTGGGGTAATTATCGGGATACCAAATTGTCGCTCGCTTGGTCTTATTCTTTGTGTGTTGAGGTCTCTTCCCACATACGTATCATATTCTATGTAAGTTGTATGATTCTTAAACATGTTTTACTTCAAGCGTTGATCATGCATGCTTTATTGAGATTATACTTATCTATTGCCTATTTCTATGCATTTTCACTACATTGGCTTATGTCTTATTGCATTGTATCCTACATACTTAGTACATTCAAACTTACTGACGCATACTTTATGCCTACATGATATGACCATATAGGGACCGAAGCTCCTCTTGATCATCCTTCATGTAGCTAGTGAGATTATTCGAAGACAAGCTTGGTGAGTCCTCAAGTTCGGGGACACTATCTACTTTCTCTTGCTATCTCTAAGACTTCTTTATGTTATTTGATACTATGAGGGTGAGCCTAGAAAGTGTCTTAGCTCCCACTCCGATCTATATTAGAGGTGTTATTGGAACAATTGATGTACTTATGATTTGATCTTGACTCTTGAGTATTTTATGATCACCAAAGACTTCCCTTAGTCCTTTTCCCTTATTTATATCTCTTGTTCTATTTACTTTGCTTCCATGACCAAGGATGTGTGATTGATATGCTAAGAGGCTTGTTTGGGGTTCCTTTGGGTTCCCCATTCATCGTGTCACACTAGGACCTAGGCTTGGGTCGTAACATCTTTCTTAGAAAAGTACATCATTAGACCAACAGGCTCAAGCTGGTAGACTCGATCCACCATTTTAAGCAATTCCCTGGTGATTCAATCCTTGCTACATGGGAGAGGTTAATAGATGCTTGAGGAGTGTGCCGGACCATGAGATTCTGGGGAATGTCCTGGTTGAGAATTTCAATCGAGCTTTAGATGCTAATAGACAAGCATATGCTAATGCCCTCTTGGGTGGCCCGTTCGTTGAAAAACCATTCAAAAAAATTTCTGAGCACCTGAACATGGTAGCTAAATCAAACCATGTGTGGAGCCCAGGAACAAACATCCAATAGATCATTCAAGCATGGGTGACATGAGTTCTGACAAAGCAAAAATAAATGGAGATATCCTTAGTATGTTTGCTCAGAACAAAGCTAATCTGGAGATGCTAATAAAGCAGCCACAAGAGCACACTAAGCTAGGGGATAGTCAAGGAAGCCATCCTATGAAGCATGGGAGCCGCAAGGGTGACATGATGAATAGCCATTATGTACCCCTACACAATCGTGATATAGGAGATAGGAACTCTAGAATCGATAAGATGCTTAACCAATTGCTATGAAGGGCAGATATACAAGATGAGACTTTGAGAGGGATTAAGTTTGACATTGCCAAGATAAACCTTAAAGTTGACCAACACTTTGTGGCAATTCAACAGCTGAATCGTCAGCTTAGACTTGTGTCAATGGAACTAGATCGGATTTGAAGATGCATGATAATGAGCAACAATGCTTTAGAATGACAGAATACTGGTAGGCACCAGATTGAGGCAAAGTTTGGTGATAAGGGAGCACAACAACTTGAGAAAGTCTGAGAACTCAAGCTATCTATGTCGTGCTACGATAATAAATCAGGTACTACTTGGGAGGCAACCCAAGGAACCATGGCGCTTAGGCTCTCATGTATGTTTTTGTCCTGTTATGTTCTATTTATGTTGATTTTGTGCATTGGGGACAATGCACATCATTTTCGATGGTGTGTGGGTAGTTATGGACCTCAGTGAAGTCTGAGTAGCTTATGGTCCATAACTATCCCAATTTTTAATCTTGGAGTTTTCTTTTGTGTTCTATTTTCATGTGGACATTTAATTACTATTTATCCGGCACATTTAGAATGTTTAGATAATATTTATAGCATATAGTACCAATACTCGTGGCATATAACATGTATTTTTTTAATTTTGTTTCGAAAAGATGGATACCCACCAAAAATTTTGATAAGTAGTTAGATAGTAACCATGCATGTTTAGGTTTGACAATATATGTTCTGATGAGTAAGGGTAAATGGAGATAAGAAGCATGATCTGTGAGTCTTTTGTTGATAATGTATGCAGTGTCATGTGATTGTGAGCATAATTTGATAAAATTCATTCATTGTGTGCTAGTTCAGAACTTGCCATGTTACTTTAAGTTAGATTGTAGATTAATTTGGATTAGTAAAGGAGTTTAGGCCTTTGTTCTTAAATAATCCACTTTAGCCTAAAAATAACCAATAAATTGATGGTATATCCCTTGTTCCTAGTGTTTGAGCCTAACATGTACCTATTCTTTCAATACACCTCATTAACCTAGCCTTATCTAGTGAAAAAATCATGAATTTGGCGCTAGTCTTTCTTGAACATTGTGTACCTTGACTGAGGCAAAAAACCTAAGTTGACGGTGGCTACCAAAAGTGGCTCGGGTTGTAAGGATGGATATTGTGCACCTCAATATAGGCTAAAACCCTAAGTTAAGGGTAGCTAGTGCAATGGTAAAGCACAAAATATGGGAGGTTAGTTAGGAAAACTGAAAAAGGGAAAAATATGTACCGGGTGCAAGAAAAATGAATGATGCCTTAGATGTGATCTAAAAAGCAAAATGAAGTGCAAAAACAAGGCAAAAAACTCAAAATTGAAAAGAAAGCACCTAAAAAACTTAAAACAGGAAAAAGGGAGAATAAAGTGAAAATAGCTGAGTTGCTAAGGCAAAAGTGTAGAAAACACAGTTTCAAGAAGGGCCTTTAGTCACTATTTTCCCAAAATATCATACCAAAGCTCCCAGAGCCTACGTTACAAGCCTATAAAATCCTAAAGTGATCCTAGTCCAGTTAGTTGAAGGTCTGAGTCATGAGTATAGGGGCAAGACTATGATATTTGTATTATGCATGAACATCTTTTGTGAGAGTGAGTAAACTTGCACAATCCCTAGGTCAAATATGAAAACATCATTAAGTGCCAGATATGGGACTTTTTTCTGTGAGGGTACTTGCATTGCATTGTTAGCATTTAACTTGTTCAGTAATTGTGGACTATTGATAACACCTCACTTGTCATAAATGTGTTGTCACATGCACTAATTTGCCTTGGTTTGCTAAATAGCTATCTGATCTTATTCTAGAAAGCTAGTGTATGTACCTGAGTTTGAGATGTATATGATGTATGTCATTGAGTTAAAGTCTGTGTCTTACTGTATTGTCTATATCAATTGAGTCCGTCGCTTAAGGACAAGCAACAATTTTAAGTTGAGGGTGTTGATGTGCTGCCAAAATACAAACATTTTGTATGCTTAAAACTTGAGATTTTGTGTGTTCTCAATGCTACTTTAGTTGTTTTTATGTGTTTTTGTGTTTTAGATTTGGAGGATTACAGGTTGGCTATGATTTGGGGAAAAGTTGCAGAAACTGCTGGTTTTTGCTATTGTACGAGATATTTTATGGGTCGTAGAGCATTCTACGAGTTGTAGATATGTTTTGTAAGGATTTCCAGTGAGGGGCTATTTACTGAAGTTGAAGTCTATGAGCATGTAGACGAGTCGTGGAGCAGTTTACGAGTAGTAAACTACCTTTCGTGCACTGAGGATCAGAGAAGTGGACTTGCAGGAAACATAAGAATAAACCCCCTTTACGGGTCGTAAGTCACATAAAGAATCGTAAAGGGGTGTCATAGAAGTGAATCCAAAATTTCAGCAGCGGATTATGAGACCCTGACTGCGAGCTGTAAAAGATATTACGGGTCATAAAGTTATTTCGTGGAGTTTACCGACCAGTTTGCCTAATTTGTTTAGGACTTCTTTTTAATTATTATAAATAGGATTTTTACGTTATTTTTCAAAAGTTCTCAGCAGTTCACGTCAGCTTTTTATAGTTTAATTAGGTTAAGTGCTCAGAGAACTCAACACTTTGAGAGAAATAATTGTGAGAGAGTCTTTGAGAACACTTGTGCTTTAATACAAACTTCAAGCTTGGGATTTTCATTGACTTTCGATTTATTTGATCTCAATTCAATTGTGTAAGTGTTTAATTATGTTTTATTAATTCATAATCTCTTTATCTACACAAGCATGAGTAGCTAAATCCACAACTAGGATTGTGGGAACCATGAAGAACTAACAAAGTAAAACAGGATAATTCACAATTCCTGGAAGGTGTATATACATGTATTAATTAACTCTCGTCATTTTACATGTTTTCTAGTGGTGGCCAGCATTAGAACTTACCCAGTGTTACTGACTAGACCAAGATAGTAATGAATAGAAAAAGTGCTTAATTAACAGTATTCAGTTGATGTGTTCTCGTCTAATCAACCAAACTGGGCCAAGGGTAGTAGTTAGTAATGCGCACTTTAGAGATGGGCCAAGTCACATAGTGAAATTCTCCTCCCATCTTTGACCAAAGGGCTTGGTGAAATTCAATTACTGTCCTGCATGCTATACACAAGACAAGAATTAGGTTATTTGGTGATACTGAGTTGGGGAATTATGGGGAACACAATACCCTCTTTTATTGATTTTCTCTTGTGATAGTTAGTTTATTTTTCTCATTGATTATTGTAACCTCCCTTAGGGAATTGAGTTGGTTAACTACTCGGATTGCAGATTAGTGAATTTGTCTTGAGTCTACAAATTCTCTGTGGGTTTGATCCTAACCTTAGTTAGGTTCTATTTCTGGACAGCGACCTCTTTATCCTCTAAAAAGGAGGTGTAACTTGGGCGACATCATTGGGGTGAACACTTGCCACTTATTGCGTTCACCTACAACAATAGCTTTCATGCAAGTATTGGAATGGCACCATTTGAAGCGTTATATGGTAGACGGTATAGATTGCCTATCGGGTTGTTTGAAATTGAGGTGGAATTAATAGGAACGGACTTGGTGATGAATGCTATAGAGAAAATTAAAATCATAAGGGAGAAATAGCAAATAGCCCAAAGACGAAAAAATTCCTGCTCCTATGTGAGAAGAAGGGAACTTGAGTTCCAAGTTGGTGATTGGGTCTACTTAAGGTGTCTCCAATGAAAGGTGTGCTCCTATTTGGTAAGAAAGGGAAACTGAGTTCTAGATATATGAGACCCTATACGGTAGTGAGAAGAGTGGGGAAAAGTGGCATATGAGTTGGATCTACCTAATGAGTTGCATTTGATTCATCCGATCCTCCATGTGTTAATGTGGAGGAAATTTATTGGTGACCCAAGTTCCACAGTTCCTTTGCACGATTTGAGTTATGACGAGGTACTAGTCGAAATTTTGGACTGGCAAGTGAAAAAGCTAAAGAAAAATAAATTTGCATCAGTCAAAGTACTTTAGAGAATCCAACAAGTTGAGGGTGCTACATGAGAAGCAAAAGCGGGTATGATGAAGCATTATCCATACCTATGCCATTCTACTCAAGCCTTAGGTATTAAGAAATTCTTCCTAAAATCTCAAATTCCATGCATTTTAGTTTTCATGATGTAAGTATTTATTTTGATGTTTATGAACTGTTTTGAGACATATTTGAAGTATGAAATCTGAAATTTTTGATAAATATGTTTAACTTGCATTTTTGCATACATAATGGGTTATTAGTTGCTTATTTACTCTTTAGAGTCAATCTTTAAGTATATTCGGGGACGAATTTTTTAAGGGGAAGATATTATAACGACTCCCCAATTTAGGAGAGTCGAGTACAGAAAAGTTACCCTAACAAATGACCTGAAGTTTGGTGTACGAGAAGACTTACGGCCCATAAATGACATATGGTTCATAGGTTCCGTTATTAAGCATAAGAACTTGGAGAAGGGGAAAAGTTTCCAAGTGTGGGTTAACCCACGGAACAAGCGATGGCCTATAGAACGTCATATGGTCCGTAGGTAAGGTCATGAATCAAACTATCAAACATGAAGAAAATTTTGAGATTTCTAAAGGATGAGCTATATGTTATTAGACAGCCCATAAACTAGGATATGGGCTGTAGGATTCTTCGTGGAATAAGGCCAAGGATAAGATGAAAAAATATCTAAGTGTAGAAGGACACTACGAGTCCAATCACAGCCCATAAGAGCTTCTATGGCCCGTAACAAGGCTTCGTGGCTTTGGGCCTAGCAAAGTGGGTTTTAGAAATTTTAGGTATGTTATTAGACAATAGAGACTCATGGCCCATGGATCAACTTACAGCCCGTAATCGGGGTTTTGTAGGTCAATTTTGGCAGTTTTATAAGGGATAGTTTTGCTATTTTTGTCCTTTCTATTCCTAAACTACATCATTTTGGGGATGGAAAGGGATCCTAAACTAGCGTTAAAGCCCTAGGATCACCCCTGATTCTCTCATTCTTTCAATTTGCAAATTATCTAAGGCAAAGGCTCTGAAAAACAAGGTTTCTAAGATTGCTTCTCCAAGTCTACAAGTTTGTTTTTCTCCAGTTCTTCCAAGGTATATGAGTTAATTTATGTGTATCCTTCCACCAATAAAGTTTCTTATTAAGTATTTTACCCTTTCTTTGAAATACTTTAAGTTAATGTGCATACTTATGATGATTTCATGATGCTTGTGTTACTAAATGTCATTTATGAAGCTTAACCACTATTTTTCCATGTATATATATATGCATACTTGACAAATGATGATGATTCCATGATGGATTTGTATGTGATAAAGGTTGTTCATTTTCGATGTTCCTTTAAAAGAGAAATTTCTTTATGACTTATGTGATTTATGATTGTTCCATGATAAAGCCTAATCCACCTAGTTTTCAAGTAAAGATTTCTATGGAGTATGATTATGCATATGGCATTAATGAAGAGCTTCAAAATTAAGTTTATCTAAGATATGAGTATGATGATAATTGTCCTAAAAGATGATTAAGAAAGATCCACAGGATGAAAGAAAAATTCTCACATGGTGGTTTCTAAGTAAGAGCTACTCCTATGGTTGCTACTTATGATTATAAATTGAAATGCAAAGATTATGTGGGATGACTTCGCACTGAATGTGACATTGTAGTGGGATTCAGTAAGGGAACATTAGAAGTCACCTTTTGTCACATTAACTATATGCCACCATAGGAGCCCTTATAGGCTAGGCTAGTAGATCCACATAGTCCATTTATGTTATTGTTATGCATGCGAAAGTTGATGGAGTTCTACCAGGAAAGTGGTCTCCCCATGCCAAAGATTACACCAAATTGTACATTTATGAGTTGGTTGGATTGCATGGAGTTCCGTTGGCTTTTATTTCGGATAGCAGTTCCCAATTTACTTCGCATTTTTTAAGGTCTTTCCAAAAAGGCCTTGGTACTCAATTTAAGCTTAGCATAGCCTTTCACCAGCAAACAGATGGCCAAGCCAAATGAACCATTCAAACTCTTGAGGATATGCTTAGGGCTTACGTCTTGAAGTTTGAAGGTAGTTGGGATGAGCATCTTTTGCTTATTGAGTTTGCTTACAACAATATGTAAAACATTAACATCAGAATGGCTCCCTTTGAAGCTCTATATAGTAGACATTATAGATCCCTGGTTAGGTGGTTTGAAATGGGAGAGATGGCTTTGTTAGGTTTGGATTTGATTATGGGAGCTTTGGAAAAGCTGAGGATGAGAAGGAAAACATTGAAGACAGCTCAAAGGTTGCAAAAGTCCTATGCTGACACTAGAAGAAGAGACCTTGAATTCAAAGTTAATGATTGGGTGTACTTGAAATTTTCACCAATGAAGGGTGTAGTATGTTTTAGCAAGAAAGGAAAGTTAAGCTCTAGGCATGTAGGGCCCGGATCTTGAGACGTGTTGGTAAAGTTACTGATGAATTAAAGTTGCCCGTGGAGATGAGCATGGTTCATCCGGTCTTCTATGTCTCAATGTTGAGAAAGTGTGTCAGAGACCCAAATTCCATTATTCCCTTAGAGGTTGTGAATGTTGAAGAGAATTTGACTTATGAGGAACTTTTGATAGAAATCTTGAATAGGCAAGTGAACAGGTTAATAAATAAAGATATAGCATCTATCAAAATCCTTTGGAGTAACCAACAATTAGAGAGTTGTACTTAGGAAGCCAAAGCCAATATGAAGAAGTGATACCCCTATCTTTTCCATTCTAATCGAGCTTGAGGTATAATGATTTTTCCTACTTGAGAACCTCCCCATCCTTGCATGTCATTTTCATGTCATCTATGCATGATTTGTCATTTTGAGGTTGCATTGTAAATGTTATTTAAAGCAAGATTTGAAAATTTTCATGATGTACATATTGCATTCTTACATATGATGCATGTATTCCATTCCTTAGAGCCTACGATTAGCACATTTGAGGATAAATGTGACCAAGGGGGAGGTAATGTAAGGCCCCACATGTTGGAAGGTATGAAAGTTCCTAAGAAATGAAATTAGAAAATTTTCTACACACCAGTTGCTTTCACGAAGGGGTCTACAAGTCGTAAGTTGTACCACGGGTCCTAGCTTGTGCTCGTGGAATGGAGCGTAGACTTGGTGAAAAGATGGTTTTCTGAAGTTTGGTGTACATATTACCAATACGGCTCATACTTTTGTTGATGGGTCGTAAGTCATGTCATGGATTGAGATTCAGAGAAAGTTTCTAAGGGTCCAAATATTACCAGGTGAGACCCCTTTTCACGACAAAAGTTTCTAAGGGTCCAAATATTACCAGCTGAGACCCCTTTTCACGACCCATGGAATGGTCTATGATCCTTAATCAGGATCTCGTGGTCCTGAACGACAATTTTAAGAAGGGGCAGCTTTTACAATTCCTAATATTATAAGCCTATGCTACATCATTTTAGTCCCCAATTAAGCCTTTCCAGTCTTATACAACCCTAAAAACTTCATTCCAATTCATTCTCAAAAATAACATAAGTCTATGTCCTCTTAAATACTCCCAAGTTCCTCAAGACTTCCAAGAGAAGAGTCCAAACTAGGATTTTGGGTTCTCTTCATTCTCTCATAAGATTTGTCATCTCCAATCACATTAAGGTATGTGGTTTTTGATTTGTGGTGACCTTTCCTCCACAAAGCTCTACCATTCCTTTTCCTCATTTATTTTCAATACATGGAAATCTATAGAAATTTTATGAACTTTTTTATATGATGACATTATGAAGTAATTTATGGTATTCTACCTTTGTACACTAAATTGCATTTAAATGCCATGTGAAATTTATGTATTTGTATGAGGGTTAAGGAATCCCTAACTAAGCTTTACTTTGTTATGGTGGGTTACATTGACTGGTTTGAAAAGGGCCTTACTTACTCTCTTCATGTCCTAAATCTTGACTTTTGCAAGATTTTGAGCATATATGCATACCCACTATGTTTAACTAAAGTTGTGGACCAACCTTCTTGTGTTGATGAAGGCCTTATGGCAAGACATGTGAATTATGAATTTTACGAATTTGGAGGGATATTATGCATTTTACGGGATATGAGAATATTGTGAAAGTTATGACCGATATGAAGCCTATCTTTGATATTATGAAGTATTTGTTTTGATGAGCTACTCTGTGATAATATTATGATATTATGATGCTTTGAATATTACAACCATAAGTATGATTTTAGTATTCCTTGGAATTGTGACGTAGAACCGAGAGGGCCATAGTAGATAACCATTTTCCCTTAACTATGTTGCCACCATAGGTTTGTTAATTATCTAATGGATCTATATAACTCTTGTTACATGATTCACCAGGGGTTCTCGTAAGGAACATATTAGATCTATATAGCTCTTGTTGCATGATTCACCGAAATGGTGAGATTCCCGTAAGGTACATACGAATTGAATATTAAAATGGCTAGTGTTCTCATAAGGCTCATATTATACATCAACTAAAATGGATGGTGTTCCCATAAGGTGTTATGAAGCATTTTCCGAAATGGGTAAGTGCCCATAAGGTGAGTGTCCGATGTGGAGTGAACATCGAGGTTCAAAGTAGTAGCTCACTTGGTCTTACATATCGATTGTGGTCCCTTCCCATCTATGTATAATATGTTATGTTAGATGATCCCCCTTGCATATTTCGATTAAAGCATTAAACATTCATGACATATTGAGATTATATCCACTGATTATGATTATCCATATTGTTAATTATAGCTTATGGTCTTTGTTGCATTGCACCCTGCATACTTAGTACATTCCAAGTACTAATGCATATTTTTTGCCTATATTATCTAACCATGTAGAGATTGGAGATCCTATTTAACCTTCTCCTCCATGGATTTATTGGTGAGTCCTTCACATTTGAGGGCAATATCCTCTTACTTTCATGCTTTATTAAGATTTGTCTACTTATGGATATTATCCTTTAAGGGTTAGCTTGGGAGATATCTTGGTCCCCGTTCCACTCTTTGCTAGAGGTGTTGTTGAATATGACTTTACATGTTATGAGCTGAACTCCTATTATGTTTGTATTATTGAAGACTTCCCTTAGTTCCTTATTCCCTTCTATGTGTTGTTGTTTCTTATATTGTTGAGATGGAAGTCCGAAGCCCCTGTTATCCCCATAGCATGAGTCACACGTACCTGCCCTTTAGATATTATTTGCTATATTTTCATGCTAATCCTCTTCCATATAACATTCCCATAGCGTGAGTCCAAAACCCCATTTCCCTTATAATTATGTATTTGTTCATTTAGTTATGCTTTCGTAACCAAGAATGTGCCATGTATTCTTAAGAGGCTTGTTAGGGGTCCCTTCAGGTTCTCCGTTTACCGTGTTATGCCTAGGCCCTAGGCTTGGGTCGGACAGGTCATAGATGCATTCACGGTGCATGGATTATCTTCATAGATTGCAACTTCAAAATCTATCTTGATTGTACGAACTACCACCTATGGCTTGCCAATTGACTTATGACCAGTAAAAGCTTTCGTCCTATTAACTTCCAGCAACTATGCATATTTTCTGATCCTCAAAGAACGAACTGATGTACGGGCCATCAAATGAACCACGACCCATCCTAATAACACATAGTTTCAACTTCTAAAGAAATGTCCTTTCACTAGATAAGGTTACAAGACCCATGAACAGCTCGTGGACTGAACCACAGACTGTAGAAGGTGCCGTAAAACCTCAAAAAGCTGCAACTTGTCCAAATCAATAGAAAAAATCATCAACTCATGTAATACTGCAAAATCAATATAAAAGTACATCAAACTTACTAACATCACTTTGAGAACACACAATATTCTAAGTTTAAAGCAGCAAAAGTGTTGTATTTTGATGGCATATCAAAGTGGTTTTGGAAAGCTTTATTGGTCGTCAAGGAAGGGTGTCATATGCATGTCTATAAGCATTGTGGCCCTGTTTGTAAGCATTATGGCTTGGTTGATTGATGTTTAACTTACTTTAGAGAAAGCAAATATTTAAGTTGGGGGTGTTTATGAGTCTATAGTTTGGACTCATATTGAGCATAAAATGCCTTAGATATTGTCCATAATGTGCAACTTTACCTTGAAAACTAATCTTAATGTGAGTTTGAATTTAGGAATGAGGACCAAGATGCAAAAAGACAAAGTGTGTTAAAACAAGTCAAAATGAGTAAAAGGCAGGCCAAAGACATGTCACCGAACACAATCAGCGGTACACCAAATAGGGAAAAGGTCTCCTAAAGTAATAGAGTTCAACCTCTCAACCAATGTGTCAAATAAGCAGCGAAGTGACCATTCAATAGACTACCAATCATGCATCGGTGATCAAATTAACTCTGTCAAAATTGACAAACCTAGCAAGGTAAACTTGAAATATAAAGTTCAAGTTGGCAATAGATGTGGAGATTTGGTGGAACACCAAATGGAGTTGATGGACTAAATGTACGTCGCTCAATGTTAAAAAATTCATGGAGATGAAGGTCAAGATTCAAGTGCCTAAGTCAATGATAGAATAATTATTCAACAGATTACGGAATGTGTTCAGCAATCCAAACTTACTCTACCAAATAGTGCATAGAGTGATGATGTGGGGTATTCTTGACAAATGGTATAAAAGGCCAAGGAGAAAGAATGGAGAGTACAATCGAAAAAACTCTACAACTTACACTTTTGCATTACTCCGGGTAAAGATCCGCCCGATTTAGACTTATACATATAGGACAAATGCTCCCATTACCATTTCTTTTTTGTATTTCTTTTTTTTCAATTCATTTTATATAAGTATTTATTAGAGTTGAGATAACTTTGCTTGACAATTAGGATCTCTTTATAAAGAAAAATATGAATAGCAATTTCGTCTAGACCTGGAAGTTTGTACTAGTGATTTTCATATTCGAATTGAGAGAAGGGAAGAAGATTTAAAATTCAATTCCTTTGCAATTTGAAGCTATAGATAATACTCTGGTTAAATTGATCTTTATTTTTAGTATGAGAATCTAAAACTCCATTGTTGGGGGGTTTTCCTTGTAGTTGAATGATAAGCTCTTGCAATGGGTCTTTAATATATTGGATGTTTATGAGTCCATTTGTTATGGATTTATATTTTCCTTCAATAATATATAA
>JAPFFP010111206.1:0-18621 GCA_026153255.1 Solanum medicagineum
AAAATCCTTTGTTTTGGGCATCAAATGTATTGTACTTTGACAGCACATCAACATCCTCAACTTAGAATTGTTACTTGTCCTCAAGTGACGACTCAATTTAAGAAGACGCTGAGAGACACATAGTAGTTACACCACGGGCATATACATCATTTACTTTAAATCAGGTACCCAACTCTCATTTTCAATACCACATTGCAAAGCTCCTCAGCATACCAAAAAATAAAGAATGCGTCCGCAATCCATTTACGACAAGCAAAGGAATATCGATCATCCACAATTGTTGGTTAGTCATATGCTAATTATGTCATGCAAATGCCCTCACAGAAAAGAAGTCCCTATTACTCACACAAAGTGCATTAAAAATCAGGGACTGTGCAAGCATTCTCACTCTCACAAATGAAATTCCTGCAAAATGACTAACAACACATGCTTGCCTCCATACTCAACTTTCGGATTGATGAAAGAGCAGATTTGGATCACTTTAGGACTTAATAGCTGGTAACGTTGGCTCACGAGGCTTTGGTATGGCATTTTAGGCAAATAGAGACTAAAAGCTATCCTTGAACCATGTTTATCAACACTCTTACCTTCATAACTCAACTGTTTACACTAAATTGGGGTTTTATAGTCAGCACTTGGCATTTTGGACTTGCCTATTATGATCTACTATTACGAGTTATTGCTCGGGCTATGACTGGTATGCTTTTCTAGTAGTCTAGGCCTTCAGTTTTTGGTCCAATATTTTTGCTCTCTGATTCTTGCTATGAGTCCACCTATACGAGTTATTGTGCAACTTACGACTCGTTGGATGGCCTCGTAGGGTTGGCCTTCACTTAGCAGATTTTTGAGTGGTTGGTCTCTGTTTCTTGCTATGACACACCCTACAACTCGTAGCTTGGGCTTCAACTTATAGGTGAGCTCGTATTTCTTATGATTTAGCAAATTATGCAATTTTTCTTCAAAATCATACCAACTTAACTTTTATGCAAGATCAACACAAAAAATCACATAAAAATCATAAAAAGTCGCATTAGGAACTCAAAAATCCCTTTTTTTGGGCATCAAATGTGTTATATTTTGACAGCACATCAACACCCTCAACTTAGAATTGTTGCGTGTCCTCAAGTGATGACTCAATCTAAGCAAATAATAAGAGACACATAGTAGTTACACTAATGGCATATACATCATTTACTCTAAATTAGGTACCCAACACTCATTTTCAAAAGCAGATTGCAAATCTACGCAGCAAACCAACACACAAAGAATGTGTCCGGCAATCCAACTATGAAAAGCCAAGGAACATCAACCATCCACAATCACTAGGTTAGTTATAAGCTAATTATGTCGTGCAAATGCGCTCATAGAAAAGAAGGCGCTCTTTCTCACTCAAAGTGCATTAAAAATCGGGACTATGCAAGCATTCTCACTCTCACAAATGAAATTCCTGCAAAATGACTAAACCATAGGCTTCCCTCTGTACTCAACTTTCGGATTCATGGCAAAGTGGATTTGGATTACTTTAGGATTTATGGCTTGTAGCGTAGGCTCATGGGGCTTTGGTATGACATTTTAGGCAAACAGAGACTAAAAGATATCCTTGAACCATGTTTATCAACACTCTTACCTTCATAGCTCAACCAGTTACACTAAATTCGCCTTGTTCTCCTTTTTCAAGCTTTTCCCGGGTGCTTTCTTTCTCTTTTTCAGTTGTGCCGTATTTTTGAAATCATTTTTGCTATTCTCTTCAATCAAAGGAAACTTTTATTTTATTTTTTTGATCCGACATATGATCTCTTCAATACCACCTTATTTACGTTACTTTATCACAATAAGGGCAACCCTCAACTTAGGCTTTTAGCCTGAGGTGAAGCACATAATATCTATTCTCCAAACTAGGGCCACTATTTGTAGCCACCCTCAACTTAGGCTTTTTGATTTAATCAAGGTTCAATATTCAAGGATAGACCAGGGCTAATATCAAGGTATTTCATAAAACAAGGCTAAGCGAGCTACGTGTCGAGAAGGAACAGGTACACAAAAAGCTCAAACATTTGGATCAAGAGATTTACTATCACATTTGGTAGGTCATCTAGGCAAAAGTGTGTTCACTAAAAGAACGAAGGCCTAAAATACTTACCCAATCAACCATATCTCCAGTCCAATTTTAGAGTAACAAGGCAAGTTCAGATTCAATACACAATGTATGAATATTACAAAGTAAGCTCACATTCTCATGGCATCGCATACATAATCAAGTAGACTCACAGGTCATGCTTCAAGCATCAACTTACCTTTGCTTTATCAGAACAAACATTGCCAGATAATCATATGCATGATTGCCAAAATAACCAACTATCTCAAAAATTTTGAGGGTATTGAATTTTCAAAATAAAATGCATTGAAAGACTATGTATGTATATATATATGCCAATAGATAATGACTACTGTATATCATCAAATTATCTACACTAACTGAACATGTCGGTTCAACAGAAATTAAAAATCCACGAGGAAAAAGAACATAGGCATGAAAACCTCGGGATCAAAATTTGGGGTAGTTGTGGACCCTAAGCTACTCAGACTTTAGCAAGATCGATAACTGCCCACACCCTATCGAAAAGGTTGTGTATTGTCCTCAATGCACCAAATCAAGAAAGAATAGAGAATATAGGAGTAAAATAAAACATACCTTGGGTTGCCCCCCAAGCAGTGCCTGATTTATTATCGCGGCTCGACTTAGTTCACTTGGTTACTCACACTTCACCAATTTCTCAAACCTTGGTCCTCCACAGATTTGCTTTTTCTTTCACCTTGAACTTATGAATTGGACCCCTAATTTCTTTTCCAACTTTCCGTCATTCTCAAGGGGTGGTGGTATGAGAATGAGGGTGATGAGTACTAGATTTTGCATGTTATTTAGAGTAGAGGCTCCAAACCTAAACTTCTCGTAGACCGCAAGGGGCTTCAGATTTATGCTAGCACCAAGATCACATAGTGCCCTTGCGTATTCTACGTCCTCAATTATGCAGGGTATGGTGGGCATCTTCTCCACTTACTCGATGAGAAGAGTGTTGATAGATAGTTGTTTTAGCATGGAGAGAGAGTCCTTGACCTTGCCTTCATCCTCCCTCTTCTTGAGTCTTTCAAGGAAAGGAGGAGGAGGCCTTGGGACAGGCTTGTACTGTTTTGGCTCTTCAACTGATTAATTTAAAACCTCCTTTCCATAATCATTTCCTTCAACCACATCCTTATCAACAACAATTTCCTCCTGAATATCGTTTATAACCACCAGTACAAGAGGATGAATAGTATTCTTGCCACACCCACTAGTAACCTCCGTACATTGCCTTTTATCATCCTCTGAACTTTGCACTATATCACTAGGAAACGTACAACTTTAATGTTGCTAAGGTAGAGTCGATACCTAACAAAACTGTTGCTAAAGCTGTTTAATAGCCACAGAATGAAACTTTATTTTGTCATTGATATTTGCAATTTCTGATCTCATTTCATGTAGAGTCTCATCTCGTGTCTCGGCCTTCTTCAACAGGTGATGAGACATCTTCTCAATTCTTGAGTAGCTTGTGCCTGCATCATGATGGTGTGGTAGCACATAAGCATTACTTCTGGAACCATCTCTACTACTCTACCCGATGTTTGGCCCCCTATTTTTCTAATAATAACCACCCTGGCTATCTTTGTAAGCACATTCTCTTCTATAGGTCCAATTCTGGTTTCCCTGACCTTAACACCACTAGTCTTGATTGGACCACTGATCGTTGGGCTGAAAATGCCACATTTGATAGCCGAGAAACCAAGCGCCCTCCTCAAAACATAGTTCCTCGTACATGAGTGTACGTGGAGGCTAATGTTGTGATCAAGGACACTCCGCACATCTTCTCTTATATATATATATATGTCCTCGAAAGAAACAAAACAAAACAAACAAAAGTAATTTACAAGAGAATCTAGTAATTAATTCTTCAATTAACTAATGCTGAAATCAAGTCAAGAACCTAGCCATATTCCCCGACAATGGTGCCATAATTTTGTTTTGATGTTCACACTCCAATATGAAAGTGGTCACTCTAATTAATTAACCAAACTTAAGGATAGGGTCGAATCCACAAGGAATATGAGGTTTGACTATAGAGATCCACTACCAATCATTTCAAGCATCGATTACTAAAATCCCTAAATGGGGGTTTTCTTTGTAATTCAAGAATAAAGATAAAAACTAAACTAACTACGCAGGAAGACACTAAAATTATGGCTACAACTTGGGGATTTTGTCCCCAATGATTCATTGACTTAATCCCTAGACAACATAAATTTAATTGGGAATTCGCATGCAGGATGGTAACTTAGGTTCTTCCAGCCGTCTATTGAAGGTGAAGGTCAAATTTACCATGGCGCGTGGTCGGCAACCATGGTGTGCCAACTAACCGTTACCCATTATCCCAGTCAACCTCCCCTTGGTCAGGTTTGGTTGATTAGACGAGGACATATCAATCGAATCTTGTCATTTACTTCCCTTTTCCTACGTCACTACCTTGGTCGGGATCATGATAGTAGGCAGGGTTTGGTGTTGGCCACCACCAAACAACAATCCAAATGAAGGGATATAAACAATACATGCAAAACCCCAATCAAAGAAATGCACAAATTCTAGGTTATTTCAAGTCAACTATTCATGGTTCCCACAACCCTAGTTGTGGGTGCTTTGCTACTCGCGGCTAAGGCAAAATCAAGAATAATGCAAATAAATGACATAGTTGACAGTTTACCCAAAACAATGAAGAGAAAAAACACCTTCAAGTTGAAAACCACAAGCTTGGATTAATGTCTAATGAGTACAATGCGGGTTTTCGATTCCCCAAAAGTGGGTCTCCAAATTGAAAGATAAAATTCAACTCTAAACCCTAAAAATGCTCCTAGAATATTTACCAGGGGTTGTGAATGTTGGGTCTCTTCCAAAATAAACCCTCACATAAAGTATATATAGTCTTTACAAATTTAACTCTAAAAATTATGCAGAAAAGATAGTTGGCAGCAGGTACGTCACATAGGTACGACTCGTAGGGTGACCTACGAGTCATAATCGGGGTCTCGTAATAAGCACTTTGCATTTTGGACTTGACTGTTATGACCCACTATTACGAGTCATTGCTCAGGCTAGGACTCGTATGCTTTTCTCGTAGTCTAGGCCTTCAGTTTTTGGTCCAACATTTTGGCTCTATGATTCTTGCTACGAGTCCACCTATACTAGTCGTAGGCAACTTACGACTCGTAGGATGCCCTCGTAGGGTTGATCTTCACTTAGCAGATTTTTGAGTTTTTAGTCTCTGTTTCTTGTTACGACATACCCTACGACTCATAGCTTGGGCTACGACTTATAGGTGAGTTCGTATATCATATGATTTAGCAAAATCAGCATCTTTTCTTCAAAATCATGCCAACCTAACTTTTCTATAAGATCAACACAAAAACACATAAAAACCATAAAAGGTTGCATTAAAAACTCACAAAATCCCTTGTTTTGGGCATCAAATGTGTTGTACTTTGACAGCACCTCACCCATCTCCCCACAACTAAAGCAAGCATTGGTGCCCCCCAAGCATGGGCCACTATGACCCTTACCACACCTTGGACACCCCACATTCGGAGCCACACCTTCAATACCTTGGGCCTTGGGAAATCATTAGTGAAGCCCACCTTAGCATCATGAGAAAACCCTTGGCCATGATGGGACCGGCCACCCTTTTGGAACTTACCCTTAAAACGGGCCCTCTTGGCCTCATTATCTCTTCTCTTCCACAATTTTTCTTCCTCCATTTTCTCAGCATAAGTCATCAACTGAGTCAAGACCATGTCACCAATTAGCAAAGTGGACCGGCACTCTTGACCTACCAAATCAGAGACCCCCATATTGAACTTATTCATCCTAGATCTAGGATCGACCACCAAGTGAGGAGCATACTTTGAAAGTTGATTTAACTTGAGTGCATACTCCCTCACACTCAGAGCACCATGCTTTAAGTTTATGAATTCCACCAACCTAGCTTCCCAAAGCTCAAGAGGGAAGAACCGATTAAGGAAAGACAACTTGAACTCCTCCCAAAGCACCACATAGCCATTTTCCTTCTCCCCCTTCCATTGATCATACCATATTTTAGCTACCCTTTTGAGTTCGTACGATGCCAACTCTGCCTTCTCATTTGGTCTAACACCCATAATTGACAAGGTTTTGTAGACCTCATCAATGAACTCTTGTGGATCTTCATCCATCTTTGACCCATAAAACACCGGAGGATTCATCCTCATGAAGTCTCTTACCCTAGCTCCTGGGGTAGTAGTATGAGGGGCTTGGGCCCCTTGGTTTACTTGGTTGGCCACAAATTGGGCAAGTATAGTGAGAACATCCCAAAATTCACTATTGGTAGGTTGCTCCTCGGGAATATGGGCCTGTCTTCCTCTAGTGTTAGGCATGATCTAGCATAACAAAGAACAACCTTTGGGGGGGACAAGTTACCACAACTCTAAAGCACGACTTAGAACATGAAGAAGGGAAACATTTCCTAGAACGTCTCATAGCCTCCTACTTATAGTCATGGCACGCTTAGAAACCATGAACAGGACTCTAATTGATGCAGTGTGTTTGATTCTGAGGATCTATTAACCTACTGCTCTGATACAAAGTTTTTCACGACCCAAGCCTAGGGCCTAGACGTGACACGGCGAATGGGGAACCCAAAGGAACCCTAACGAGCCTTTTAACTTATCAGTACACGTCTTTGGTCGTGGAAGCATATTAAATACTTAAAGAGTAAGAATAGGGCAATGGGACTAAGGGAAACTTATATAAACATTATAATCAAGAGACAAGAGTCAAGCTCAACATAGATACATAGTATGTCCAACAAACACCCCTTATACATAGATAGAGTAGGGGCCAAGACAAGCTACCGGGCTCACCCTCATAGTCAAAATACAACATACGAAAGATGTTTCGATGGAAAGATAAGATCACTATAAACCAAGGTCCTCGAAATGGAGGACTCACCAACTAGTGTTGAGTAGCACCGATCTAGCCACATGGATGAGGAGGATGATCAACTTGGGCACCGGTTCCTACATGGTGATATCATGTAGGCAAGAGTATGCGTTAGTACGTTTGAATGTACTAAGTATGTAGGATGCAATGCAACAAAAGATATGAACTGAGTGCCATTTGATGAGTAACTGAGAAAGATCTTTGGAATTTCTAAAATGAGATCGGAATGAAAGGGCCGATGGAAATATTCAACCTTTCTGATCGTGACGGTTCATCCATCATAATCCAAAATGCATAACAATAGGCAATAGGCATAACATATAGCAATATGTCATGTATGATCAATGCATAAGTAAAACATGCTTAAGTAACTCATGCTCATATAGGATATCATATGTGTGGAAGAGACCAAGCTAGATTTCCAAAGTACAAACCCCTTAGTAGGTTGATGATGATTCTGACCCATCACTTAGGTGGTGAGGTACTAACCCCTCACTAGGTTAATGAGTACAAACCCCCATTTAGGTTGGTGATGATGCTTCCCTATCACCCTGGTGCCAAGGTACAAACCTTGATGGGTTACAAGGTACAAAACCTTTGATGGGTTACCAAGGTACAAACCCCTTGAAAGGTTAGAGGATGGTCACACCCTACCTTCCATGGTGATTGAGGCATATCCCTCAATTGGTTATGGTCAATCCAACACTATATAGAGATATATCATATACATACCTTCCTTCTATCATTATCATAGTATCATATACATACTCTTATTTCATCATTCATAACATAAGACATGCTTTGGACCATCAATTCCTCAATAAATTATTACCGGACGTTTTGGCAGGTGTGTAATGGGGGTAAAAATTCATGCAATTTAAAGATGTAATCATGCAAGAAAATCAGTGGTAAGACTATCAATAAACACCTTCAAACACCCTCAAGAGATTGACATCAAAACCCTTCATCTAATCCAACATTAGATCCAAGATCTAAAGCTCAAAACATGCTAAAACAACCATACTTTCATGAACTCAAATCACTATGCAGTAAATTTATCAATATACACGACCCACATGTAAAATACTTTAAATCATGCACTATTAGTAAAAAGAGGGTTTAGGAACCATGGGTGGAAGGACCCAATGGTTCAACACCACATATCTTAGCTTTGGAGAAGTTCTTGATGATGATTGAAAATGGAGGCTTGAAGCTTGAAGAAAATGCTTAGATCCATAAGAGATTTGGACACTTGATTTTGGAGTGAAATATTAGTATAAGGGTTTGATAGAGCATTATATCACTTCAATGAAGAACTTAAGGGTTTTGGGACCTTGAATGAGCTTAAAAACGTCAATCTAGAGCATAGAAAGGGTGGGAAAGGACCAAAATAACCCTTCTTAAAAAGCTGTCTAACGGTTGTTACGGGCCCTGTTACGACCCGTAGGTAGCACTGTGACTCGTAGGACCCTTCACATGACCACTAGGCTCAATTTCAGAGTCTCTGGGAATTGGAACGAGCCTGACCTACGAGTCTTACCCCGAGCTATGACTCATAACAGGGCACATAGTACAACTCTATACTAGTAGTTTTTAGTAAAATAACCATAACGTTTGACTCCGAAATCTAAATGAGGTGAAACGAAAGGCGTTGGAAAGCTAAATTAAAGGGCTTTCATTTGACATGAACTATTCCCCAAAACTCAACTCTTAGGGAAATTTTGAACTTATCTAGATACTAGGAATCTCCCATGAACATAATAAACCTCCAACCCAAACAAATGAGGCTTGAAACATGGATGCAAAAGCATGGAGTTACAGTATGTCACCCCAATTAAAGGAGGCCATCAATAAATAGAAAGTGATGATCTTCTCCCTAGGGGGATATGTGGTGTTCAGATATAGACTAGGTTGTGCATGCCCACTGTTGATGGTATTTGAGAAAGAATCATGGTTGAAGCTCATAACTCTAGCTACTCTATTAATCACAGTTCCATCAAGATGTACCATGACATGAGGAAATTCATTTGTGGAATGGGATGGAGAGAGATATCACTGAGTTTTTTTCTATGTGCCTGAATTGTCAGCAAGTCAAAGCTAAGCATCAACGTCCATGTGGATTGGCATAGAACATTGAAAATCCTGAGTGAAAGTGGAAGATGACCAACATGGACTTCATTACCGGCTTACCAAGATCTCGAAATACATAATTCGATATGGGTGATCGTGTATAGGATGACTAAATCAGCCCACTTCTTGGAAATCAAGACAACTAACACTACGGAGGAGTATGCTAAGTTGTACAATCAGGAGATTGTGAGATTGCATGGAGTTCCCTTGTCTATAATCTGAGGCAAAGGAGCTAAGTTAACCTCCCAATTTTGAAGGTCTTTTTAGAAGGAATTAGGTACCAAGGTAAATCGGAGTACAACATTCCACCCTCAAATAGATGGTCTAGCAGAGCGCACCATTCTTACTTTGGAAGATAAGTTAAGGGCCTGCGTCCTCATCTTCAAAGGGAATTGGGATGACCACTTACCACTGATCAAATTTGAATCTAACAACAGTTACCATGCAAGTATCCATATTGCCCCTTTTGAAGCTTTGTATGGGAGAAGATGCAGATCACTAATTGGGTGGTTCGAGATTGGGAAAGCTAAGTTGATTGAACCTGACCTTGTCCACCAGTCTATGGAGAAGGTGAATGTTATTAGGTAGAGGGTGAGAACTGCACAGAGCCACCAAAAGTATTACACCGATATGAGAAGAAGGGACTTAGAATTTGAGGTAGATGATTGGGAGTGCTTGAAGGTGTCACATATGAAAGGTGTCATGAGGTTTGTAAAGAGAGGAAAGTTGAGTCCTCGCTACATTGGACCCTATTAGATTGTGAGGAAGATATGCAAGGTTGCATATGAGTTAGAGTTGCCTATTGAGCTAGACACAATCCATCTTGTGTTCCATATCTCGATGGTAAAGAAGTGTGCAGGAGATCCTATCTTAGTAGTCCCCGTTGAGAATATTGCAGTTAAGGATAGCTTTTCTTACGAAGAGATTCTAGTCCAACTCCTTTACCGCCAAGTTTGTAAGTTGAGGAATATAGAGATAGCCTCCATCAAAGTCCTATGGAGGAATGAATTTGTTGAGCAAGCTACGTAGGATATTGAGGAAGCTATGAGAACCAAATATCCACATCTATTCATGCCAAATGATGAAGTTGTCAAAGGTAATTTTCTTATCCTTAACATAATTGATGTTTCCATTCTTGAGCTGATGTGCCTATTCTTGAGTCTAAGTAGAGTTTATGGAGATTGATCAAGAGTTGAGAGTCCGAGCTGTCAAGTGGGTATTGAGAGGATTCTTGAGTCTACTCGTGCCTTATTTCCACCTTTGCTCATCATTTAAGGATGAATAATCCCAAGGGGGAGATAATTTAACACTCGGAGAAATTACCAAAATACCCCTAGAATGGAATCGTGTGCATAACCCATCTTCCGAAGCTCTGATGGAAAATCCAAGACCGGATTTGTGATTAGCACGAATTATTTGAGTTCCCATTTTGAGTTATGGAGTTTGTTAAGAAAATTGATGTTGAGTTCATTAAGATGTGTTTTAGTTGATGAGAACATTTTTGTCTTGGAAGGAATATTCAGCACTAAGTTGGGTGATTGAGAACCACCCCAGAACTATGTAGCCAGCGTAGGATGGTCGTACAGGATAATTCTGCCGGCCCAAGTCCCCATAGAGGGACACCCTCTTAGGATCCGAGAGAGATACCTAGAGGTTGACGCCCTATTACTTTGCAAGTTTAAGGCGGACATGGCAACAAGTTTTACATCATCAAAAACTCATGATGGTGGAAAGTTATGTCGGTTAGAGAACTTTCAAGTAATATTTGAGTTGAGCATATCATGATTTTTGAATTGAGTTGTATTAAACATTGAGTCTATTTTCAAAGCATGATTTCAAAATATAAACATACATGGTTTACTTGAGTTGAGTTATGAGATGAGGAGTTGAGTCTTGAGTCAAGTTGAATGATTGAATTTGAGTCGTATCTTTTCTTGAGCTATTTTACATACCTACATTCCACGTAATGATGCCATTTGGCACTGCATCATTTCATAATGCAGATTTAGCAGATAGAAGACTTCAGCAGACACACCGTTGATGTTAAGCATCCCTATTCCTACACAGTGGTGAGTCCTTCCCTGCCTTCGGAGGACATCTATTTACTGTATTCTTTACGTTTCGAGTTAGTTCTTTGATTTTATAGTAGCCATGGCCTGTCATGGTACCTTGTAGGTGCTTAGAATAGAGGCTTCATACCTAGAGTGGAGTATTTTTAAGTATGTCATATTCAGACTTGAATTATTTTGAGAAACTATTTTATGATATCTCTGTCTTTTCTTTAAATGTTTTTATATGAGTATTCTTCCGCTGTTGAGTAGATATGGCAATGAGGTTAAGTGTTTCGCTTGAGGACTAGCAATAGTCTTTGAGTGCTGGCGACGTCTAGGGTACCCTCCCGGGGCGTGACAACATTGACTTTAATTTTTTTTTTCCAAAAATTTGAACTAGACGTATCCGGCAAATTGTTAGTTGTTGAAATATTAATTAGAAATTTTTAATTAACGATTAAGAAATAATTATTAAAATATCAACAAAAAATATTTAATTAGTTGTTGAGATGTTAAATTAGCTATTTTTAAAAAAATAATATGAATTTTTTTTCATATTAAATTCAATAAAATATAAAAGAACTTAGAAATTTAAGCTGGGCGGGTTTACGTGGGGCGGGGTCGGGTGGGTTGAAAATGAAAAAACTCATCAAGCGAGGCAGGGTGGTTTAAAAAATTTGCAGGTTGAGCTCAACATGCCTCATCCCCGCCCTGGCCCACCCCATTGCCATCCCTACTTACCCCCTTTCTCCCTTTCAAATTTTTTTATGAAAAATAAAAAAAATTCACGCACAAAAATTTTTTTTTGTGCAATTATGAATTTTTTTATTATGAGTTGGGGACTTATAGGTGTATATGGGTACTCATATTTTACTTATTTTGACCATATTTGTATGTGTTCTTAAAATAGATCAACACATATTTACCCATTTAAAAAACATGAGTGATCCACTAAAATAAATATGGCTTAAATTGACTCATTTACCTTATATGAATTGAAATTGACACCCCTAGATATTAGAAAAAAGGAAAAGGAAAGCTTGAAGAAAATAGGATAGAGTCAGCTAAAAATAAAAAATAAAAAAAAGAACAAGGATTTTGCAGACCATCAACCCAAGAAGCAGAACTAATGAGTACAAATACAATAGTATATCATTATAAAAGTCTAATATGTAACAAAGTTAAAAAAAAATATACATCAGTTAAGGCATTGGCTAGACATAATATACAAGATATACAATTAGAAACATTAGCATCAATAGACACAGGATGTATAGATAGCATATTAAATAAAAAGATACTACCACAAAGATTAATAAGAACCTTAGAAAAGCCAGTTGTAGCAATGCAAATGGATGGAACATATAATACATATCAACATTATATAGGAAAGACACATGTTAGCTTCATAAACACATGCAATAATTTTTACAAACCAATGTATACCATAGATAATGTATGACTAAGAGACTTAAATATAAATGTAGATTTTATACTTGGATAAAAACTTATGATACAAAATAATGGAGAAACATTAATTACAAGAGATGGGATAATATTCTTTAAGAATTTAACTTCTACACCAGTGCAGACTACAAAGTTTGAAACAAAAGGAGGAAGAGTTAGTATATCTTTCGGTAACCCGAACGATAATAACTTACAAACCTATTGTAAATACCTGTGAAAATAAAAACAATGTTGTAAAAATAAGAATATAACGAACAATATAAAGAATAAGAAAAGGAGGAATATGATATAAGAGAAAACAATTGTACTTTAATAGAAGTCGAAAGTGAATTCTACAATTTTTAGACAGGAATCAAAAAGATAAGAACCATTACAAGTCCTAAAGACCTAGATAACATAGTAAAAATATTTGAAATGGAAATAGTATGAGAAAATCCCTTAAACTATTAGGAAAATAACAAAGTAATATGTAGATTAGATATCATAAACCTAGAATACATAATATAAAGACAACCATTGTTGAAGCGTCTAACTAAAATATAGAAGATTTCAGTATACAAATAAAAGAATTATTAAAATTTTGAGTAAGAAGGAGATCTACATCAAAATATAGATCATCAGCATTTATGGTCACAAATCACAATGAGATATTAAGAGGAAAAGCAAGAGAGGTAATAAATTATAAAAGATTTAATGATAACACAAGAATTGACGCATATAAATTACAAGATAAGAGTGAATTAATCAATAGAATACAAGGGAAATGGATATTTAGTAAATTCAACTATAAGTCAGGATATTGGTAGGTTAAAATGGATGAAGAAATTATCGAATTGACATTATTCACTTACCCCGAAGTTCATTTTTAGAGGTTAGCCATGCCACTAGGGCTAAAAACTACCCCACCAATATTCCAAAGAAAAATGGATAGCATATTTTGAGATCACAAAAGGTTTGTTTTAGTATATGTGGATGATATTTTACTATTTAGTAAAGACATTAAAGAACATCTTAGGACATCTACAGACAGTATTTAGATTATTTGTGTAGAATGGAATAATAGTAAGTAAGAAGAAAATGGAATTATGCGAGACTCATATAAATTTTTAGGAGAAATATTAGGAGAAGCAAAAGTTAAATTACAACCACATATAGGAAAAAAGGTATTAGACATGCCTAATAGACAAGATAATACAAAAGACTTGCAAAAATTTATAGGATTGGTAAATTATGCTAGAAATTTTGTTAGACTTAAAAAAATTAGCTGAACGATTATACTTGAAAACAGGAAGTAAAGGGCAGAAACATTTTAACACAGAGGATATTAAACTGATATAACATATTAAAGACCAAGTAAAAAATATTTCTGATCCAAGTATACCATTAGAATTAGATTATTTGATAATTGACATAGATGGAAGTTACCAAGGATAGGGAACTTTATTAAAAGCTAGACCAAATAAATATAGTGATAAAATCGATGAAAAAATTTGTGCCTATCCAAGCGAAAAAATAAAGAGAAAGGAAGTATGAGCAGCATAGATGCAGAAGTTTTAGCAATAATATATGCTTTAAATAGTTTCAAGTTATATGTTTTAAATAAAAATAAAATACTAGTAAGAACTGATTGTGAAGTCATAGTAAAGTTTCATCAAAAGATCAACTAAAAGGCTAGTAGCAAAAGAAGATGGCTAAATTTTATGGATACTATATCTATATGCCGAAATGTAATATTCGAATATATAGAAAGAAATGATAAAAATTTAGTAGATCAGTTAAGTAATTAAATAAAAAATGATCTAACCATATATTTATTTTCAGCATGAGACCAACCGGTCTAGTTCTAATTGACAGGCAAAGGATCAACCTCAGCATCAGACACATACGCTCAGACTCTATTCAGCAATAAACAGTTTTGGCCTCAGACAATGTCGTAGAGATGATGGAATGAATATATTTCGATAAGCATAAATTATTATGCTACCCAAAGTCAAATCTAATATTTGGAGAATCTCCTGAATGTGTTTTAGATAGACCACGGAAGTGTTAAGTAGAAAACCTATGAATGGCACATAATAAAAAAGAAAACAAATATTTTATAGCTTCATTAAATGCACTATGCTAGTACTTTATAGACAAAAGTAGGGAGAACAAGTTTAAATATTATGTAGTAATACATGAAAAAACTATGACATTTTTCATATATAGATAAAAGTGCTAGCCCCCATAAGTGGGGTTAAAACCCTTCATTTTAAAAGTTTTAACAATTTTTAATGAAGTTTTTATTATGCCAGAGGGTATCTTGATCCAAATTACTATATCTCCCAGGCCACAGACAAACCAAAAACAAACCCCTTAATATAATATCCAAAGTAATATAGAAAAAATAATTTTTTGTGACCACTGTTCCTCAATGATCGAAGTCTTTAAGAGATTAATGGAAAAAAAAAAAGAAACCCTACTCTAAGAAAATAATGTAAAATTAAAATGGAGCAGTTAAATTGCTCAAAGGCAAGAACACTCCTCTTAAGGTTCACACTGTTACACAGACTTCAGAACAGAGTTTTCCATCTCTAGACAAAATGGATGAGAAGGGTGTGCATTTCCCAACAAATGCAATAAAATCCACTGTATGGGATGATAAAGATACAGCTAGTCCGGTTCAAATGGTCGGTGGTAAAGACACTTGAAATCCATTTAGGGTTGTCACTTTGCTAAAAAGTGAAGATGAGAGTTCTCCATCAAGATGAAGGTTACCCAAAATGTTTACCCTAGTAGACACATTGAAGAAGAAGACTTTGCTCCATTAAAAAAATAGTAAAAAAATAGAAAGCAGAATAAAACAAAATTAGAAAGATTCTTTCAAAAGGGAAAAGAAAAGAATGTGATATCTACAGAATACCATAGTCCATGTAACGATAGACTGGTGTCAGATATGGATCGAGTAATCACAACTTTCGGAAGAAACAGTCCAAATACAAATAGAACAATATCCCCTAGCTTCAAAGAAGATAACGACTATGGAGATCACTTATATTATCAAGATACTCAAGATCTAAATGAGGATGATGACTCTGGAATGAGTGTGCCATGTGGGTATGCCTACAAAAGAACACAAAACGAGATGAAAGACAAGAAATTAAAGTGTGTTAGTGTGCCATGTGGGTATGCCCATGTTTGTCGTGTGAGTGCTTACTTTATTACTATAGTTTAAAAGTAAAAACCTGATAAGCATGTGTCAATGTTAGTGTTAGAATACATGACTAGTAATACATGTGACGATGGGACTTACAAGTGTACCCGGCAAGTACTATTTGATCTTATCCTTAGAGGGTCAAACAATTTTGGGCCATTAATTTAAAAATATCTTATCCATAGAGTGTCGGTCGATTTGATGTCACAACTTTGAATGTTATTTTAAGTCTCAAGAACTCTATATAAAGAGGCCACTCCTCAAGTAAGAAACCAAAGGAAAAATAGGGACAACATATAACATATTCCCCTTCCTGTGTTTCTAAGAATCCTTCCCATCTCCGAAACGATAGCCTCTAAAACTGCTCTTATATAATAGTAAGTCTATAGAAAAGTTTATATTTCAGCTTGGGAAACCTCTCTCCATTCAAATCATGTAAGTCTCCTATGTTTTATTGTATTTTTCTCAAAAAATATTCTTTCAATATAGATTATTATCAGAAGTTATTTTATGTTTGAATATGCTATTAAATGGACTACCCTCAGTATATGGTTAAGCTCTTAACATCTTGCTAATAATGATGGATTAACCCGTAAATTTCTAGGTTTATAAAACATTTTAGAAAAGTCCGCAATAATTAAAGGACAGTACTCTCGCCATTTTCAGGTTGGAGCTAAAGAAGAATTATCAAGAACATAGGTCAAGAGAGAGATATGAACAGAGTAGTATAAAACATTAAAAAAGAGTATAAAAAGGGAAAGATACAATTAAAATCTCAAGATTAAAATTTATAGGACATCACATGGGAGGGAGTACTGAGTAGTATTTAAATCATAAATTCCCAAAAATCATCTTAACTTATTTTTACATTTATTAGTCTTATTACTCTCAGACTTTATTAATCTTATTACTCTCAAACTTTATTATTATTTTTGGACTTTTACCAAAATAAAGTCCCAAATTAATAATTAAGTCTGAGGGTAAGAAGATTTAAAATATATGAGAGTAACAAGATTAATAAAGTTTGAGAGTATTAATAAAGTTTGAGAGTAATGAGATTAATAAATTTAAAAACAAATTAAGCTGATTTTTGAGAATTTGTGATTTAAATCCTATTCAGTACTCCCTCTCACACGATGTCCCATCAAGTTTAATCTTGAGAGTATGACTGTATCTTTTCCTTTTTATACTTTTTTAAGGTTTTTACTACCCCATTCATATCACTATCTTAACCTATGTTCTTGATAACTTCTTTTTTAACCCCACCATCGAAATTGCTAGAGTTGTGTCCTTTAATTATTGAGAATTTTTAAAAATCCTTTATAAACCTTGGAATTTATGGGTTAATCCATCGGTGTTAGCAAGAGGTTAAGAGCATAACCATACAGTGAGGGTAGTTCATTTAATAGCATATTCAAATATAAAAAATATTCTAACAATAATTTTTATGGATAACATCTCTTTTGGGAAAAATACAATAAAATATAGGAGACTTACATAATTTGGACGGAGAGAGGTTTTCCTTTTGGGAACGTGGCTGACCCTTACAAGCTGAAATATAAACTTTTATATAGACTTAATATTATACAAGAGGGTTTTTAGAGGCTTTAATTTTTGGAGAGGGGAAGCAATCTTGGAAACATAGGAAGGGGAATATGTAGTGTGTTGTTCATTTTTATTTTCTCGTTTCTTATTTGAGGAGGGGTCTCTTTATATAGAGGTCCTGAGACTTAAAGTAACATTTAAAGTAGTGGCCTCAAATCGAATGACACCCTAAGGATAAGATATATATTTTTAAAGTAATGGCCTAAAATTGGCCGATACTCTAAGGATAGATCAAATAGTACATGTTGGGTACACTTGTGAGCCCCATTGTCACATGCATTATTTTTCACTTATTTTTGCACTGACTTTGACGTGTTCTTATCAGTTTTTTCCTTTTAGAGGATAGTGATAAGGTAAGCATTCGCACGGCAAATTACCCGCACGACACACTTTTATACATACTTTATTTTTTTGTCTTCCTCTAATTTCATCTTTCTTTTAGATATTGTGGTTGTTTAAAGTGATGATATCAAAACTCATTCTAGAGTCATCAGCCTCATTTGGGTCCTAAGCGTCTTGAAATGTAAGTGATCTGCATAGTCATTATCTTCTCCGAAGCTATGGGATCTCATTTTATTCGTATTTGGATGATTTTTTTTTGAACTTGTGTTTAATATTCCATTTCTGGTACCGGTCTATCTTTCCATGGAGTCGGGTCTATTGTAGTTATCACATGCTTGTCTTGTCCATTTTGAAAGAATCTTTCTAAAGTTTGTTTTATTATGTTTTGATTTCATCATTTTTTTTCTTTATATAGAGCATTTCTTCTTCTTCAATGGGTCTCTTGCAGCGGAATACACTCACACAATTGTCTCACACAAGAAGGAGAGGAAAAGGAATTCTGAGCTTAGCACTTTAATTACTTTTTGTTACTTCTAAAAAAAACAAGATGCACCTATTTATAGGCAAAAAAAAAAAACTTTTTCATTTCCAAAGAGATAAATATAAAACTTGTATAGTCATAGAACAAGGAGACTCTTGATTAGATACATGTATCTTGGACTAGGTTGATCCTCCTTTATTTAATTTTTTGAGTCTTTTAATCTTCTTTAATGAATTTGGTTTAATTTTCAACACTCCCCCTTAAACCAAATTCTCTTCCATCAATCATGCCAAGC
>JAPFFP010111217.1:0-18618 GCA_026153255.1 Solanum medicagineum
AAGTTCCATGTTGACCCCGAGTTGTTGCATGAGTCATATGAAGTGTCTACTCCTGTTGGTGCATCTATTGTTGCTAGAAACGTGTATAGAAGTTGTCCTATTTGCATCTTGCATAAAATATTGCCTTGTGATCTTGTTTAGTTAGACATGGTTGATTTTGATATTATTTTTAGGATCGATTAGTTGCATACAAACTATGCTTCTATTGATTGTAGAACCCATAGGGTAAAACTCCAATTGAACCCATCCTTGAGTAGGAGAATCAAGATGTGGTGGTAAAGGGTAGATTCATCTTCTTCATTAAAGCCTATAAGTTGATCTCTAAGGGATATCTTTACCATCTTGTGATAGTTAGAGATGTGGAGTCTAAAGTCCTTTCCATAGAGTCGATTTCAGTTGTAAATGAGTTTCTTGATATCTTCCCAAATGACTTTCCCAGTGTTCCTCCTGAAAGGGAAATAGACTTTGGCATATACCTTCTCCCCTTTAACGCATAGCCCCGATGAAGTTTAAGGAGTTGAAAGAACAATTGAGGGACTTATTGGGGAAGGGATTTATTAGACCTTGCCAATCATCTTGCGGTGCTCCGATGTTCTTTGTGAAAAAGAAAGATGGGCCATTTAGGATGTTTATTGACTATCAATAACTCAATAGGGTTACCATCATGAACAGGTATCCTCTTAAAGGATTGATGATTTGTTTGATCAATTGTAAGGGGCTAGTCATTTCTCTAAGATTGATCTTGTTTCCATGTATCATCAAGTGAACGCGAGGGAGTGTGATATTCCCAAGACAACATTCTAGAATAGGTATGGGCGTTACCAATTTGTGGTGATGTCTTTTGGATTGACCAATGCACCGACCATCTTTATGAACCTAATGAATAGGATCTTTAAACCCTACCTTGATTCCTTTGTTGTTGTCTTCATTGATGACATTTTGATCTATTCACGTGGTGAGGAGTAGCATAGGGATCATTTGAGGGTTGTGATACAAAGATTGAGGGAGGAGAAATTGTATGCTAAATATGAAAAGTGTGAATTCTAGTTGAGAGAGGTTGCCTTCCGAGGACATGTGGTGTTGAGGGATGATATTAAGGTGGATCTTAGAAGATCTATGTGATTAGAAGTTGGCCTAGACCATTGACCTCGTCGGACATTAGGAGTTTCTTGGGCCTAGCGGGCTATTATCAGAGGTTTGTTAATGGGTTCTCTTCTATTGCTTCTCCTGTGAAAAGATTGACGCAGAAGAAGGTTAAGTTTGTGTGGACCTATGAATGTGAGAGGAGCTTCCAAACCTTGGGAGATAATCTTAAGTCCGCCCCTATATTGTCACTATCGGATGGGCTTGAGGGATTTAGTGGGTATTGTGATGCTTCCTGGATCGATTTGGGTTTTGTGTTAATGCAAAATTTTAAGGTCATAGCCTATTCTTCTAGACAACACAAAGAGCATGAAAAGAACTACCCTACCCATGATATTGAGTTAGCTGCCATCATGTTCGCAATAAAGATTTGGCGTCATTACCTGTATGGGGTGCATGTTTATGTGTTCACCGATCCTAAGAGCCTACAATATGTCTTCACTCAAAAGGATCTCAACTTAAGGCAAAGGAGATGGTCAGAACTTCTTAAGGACTATGATATGGATGTGCATGTCATCCCAATAAGGAAAATGTGGTGGCAGATGCTTTGAGTAGGGCGTCTATAGGTAGCCTAACTCATGTTTATGGTGATGATAAGGAGATGGGTAGGGAGGTGCACCGATTATCTAGATTAGGAGTTAGGTTGGAAGAGGTTAGTAGTGGGGGCATTGTTGCCGTTGATGGTTCTAGGTTTTCCTTGATTGATAAGGTGATAGCAAAAGAAGATCTTGGTCCCTCTTTGTTAGAGTTGAAGGCCTTGGTGAAAGAGGGCATGGTGGAGGTTTTCTCCCAAGGGGGAGATGGTGCCCGTAGGTACCAAGGTAGGTTGTGTGTATCGTGTGTTGATGGTTTGATAGAAAAGATCCTTCATAAGTCCCATAACTCTTATTATTCTATCCACCCCGATTACACCAAACTGTATAGAGACTTGAGTGATGTGTATTGGTAGGAAGGCATGAAGTGGGACATTTCCAAATTCATTTTCGGTTGTCATAGTTGTCAACAAGTTAAAGCCGAACATCAAAGGCCAGGTGGCCTAACTCAAGACATTGAGATTCCTACTTGGGAGTGGGAGGTGATTAATATGGATATTGTGGATGGATTTCCCAAGACTAGCGAGGGCTTTGATTCCATTTGGGTGGTGGTTGATAGGATGAAAAAATTGCCTCACTTTCTACCGATTTAGACCACATACGAGTTGAATATAATACAAGGTTGTACATTCATGACATGGTAAGGTTGCATGGGATTCCTTTGTCAATCATATCGGATCGTGGGGCACAATTCACTTCACACTTTTGAAAGTCCTTTCATAGGGGTCTTGGTATTAGAGTTAAGCTTTCTAGGCCGTCCACCCTCAAACGGATGGCCAAGCCAAAAGCACCATCCAAACCCTTGAGGATATGCTTAGAGCATGTGTGTTGGAGCTTAAAGGTAGTTGGGATGATCATCTTCCCTTGATTGAGTTTGCCTACAACAATAGCTATCATTCTAGCATCGGTATGGATCCTTTTGAGGCTCTCTATGGTAGGTATTGTGGATCACCGATTGGTTAGTTTGAGGTTGGTCAGGTGGCTTTGTTGGGACCAAATCTGGTTATGGAGGCTCTTGAAAGATTAGAATGATTGGAGAAAGGTTGAAGATAGCCCAAAGTCGTCAAAAGTCTTATGCCGATATGAGGAGAAGGGACCTTGAGTTCAAGGTTGGTGATTGGTTTTACTTGAAGGTATCACCAATGAAGGGTGTGGTTCATTTTGGTAAGAAGGGAAAGTTGAGCCCAAGATATGTGGGTCCTTATAGGGTGATGAGAAGAGTTGGCAAGGTAGCTTATGAGTTGGACTTGCCTAGAGAAATGGATTTGGTTCGTCCGGTTTTTCATGTGTTTATGTTGAGGAAATGCGTGGGTGATCCAAATACTATAGTACCTCTTTATGTTGTGGGTGTTGTTGAAGATAATTTTACCTATGAAGAGGTTCTGGTTGAGATCTTGCATAGGCAAGTGAAGAGATTGAGAAACAAAGAGGTCGCTTCCTTTAAGGTCCTTTGGAGGAACCAATAAGTTGAAAGTGCTACTTCGAAGGCCAAAACGGACATGCAAAAGCGATATCCTTTCCTTTTCCACTCCACTCAGGCCAAAGGTATTGATCTAAGTCCTTTATATGATCTCAAGTCTTATGTTCATCCCCCATGTCGTTGCATATGTTCATGTTTAAATTGACTAGTTCATGATGATTTTACACTTATGATGAGATTTGGAACTGATTATAAGTGCATTATTGCATTACTATGTGGGCAGAAATTGTCATGTTTGTGTCTCTCATATGCATCTCTTTGACATTCGGGGACAAATGTTCCCAAGGGGGAGATATTGTAATGACCCCAAAAAGTGCCGAAAAATGTGCCTCGGAAGTACCCGAAATCGTAATTTCCATATATCTCAAAATCCGTGCGCGATATCGAAAATCCGACTTCATATTGTTTTTCAAGGATTCATTTTGAGTGGAAGATGGGTCTAATTTATAGAAAATGATTAGCAATTTAGATTTTTCAAAATTTCATTTCAAGAGAGCTTTTCGTGCCCCTTGCGCAATGCGCAAAGGGTGCGCAACAATATAAATTTTTGGCCAATTTTGACTTCGATCCAAGACTTTTAATTCTTGGGTCTTAGTGTTCCCAAATGTGAAAATACCTATACTTAACCAATTTTAACCCTCATATCATTCTAAACATTCCCCAATACTCGTTCAAATACTTAGCCAAATATTTTACTCCTAAACTCAATTCTCATAACCCTCTTTGGATCTAAGGATTTCCTCTCAAGCTTCAAGTCTCCATCTCCAATCTTCACCAAGTTCATCTCCAAAGCTAAGGTATGTGGGTTTCTTTAAGGGGTTCCTTTCACCCATGACACCAAAGCTCTGTAATTCAAAATTACATGATTTAAAGTCGATTTATCCATGGGTCTTATTCATGATGAAATTCACTGCACACTATGTTTTGGTTTATGAAATTGTGACTGTTTTACTATGTTTGGAGTTATGAATCTAAGGTCTATTGTGTGCATTGATGAAGGTTTTTGATGTATATTGTTTGAGGGTTTACCAAGTATCTATAGGTGGCTTTACACTGATTTTTCTAGCATGATTTCACTCTTGAATTGCATGTTTTACAATAGCATTACCCACCCTCTAGGTGTTTGATAAAATGTCCGGTTATGGATTCTTGAGGAATTTGTCACGACCCGGACCTAGGGCTTAGATGTGACCGCCGAATGGGGAACCTGAAACAAGCCTCATAGCATATCATTACACATCCTTGGTCATAAAAACAATTAAATTGACAATAATAAATAAGCAAAAACAAGGGGAAGTGGGACTAAAGTGAACATCTTACATATCATAAGTAACAAGAGGCAAGAGAGAGTCAAAGCTCAAAGCATAGATACACATCTTGTGCAACAACATCTCTACTAAATAGATTACACCTGGGACCAAGACAAACAACCGGGCTCACCAATAGTTAATCAAAACATACAAAACATAGTCCAAACATATGCTTGAGAGAAGATAGATATTGTCCCCGGACTTGAGGACTATCAAAATCTATCTTGAAGAATCCGTCTATCCACGAGGAGAACCAATAGGAGTTTTGATCCCTACATGGTGATATCATGTGGGCATAGTGTATGTGTTAGTATGTTTGAATGTAGTAAGTATGTAGGATGCAATTCAACTAGAGATAAGTGACATAATCCAAAATGCATAAGTATAGGCAATGAGTATCATAGAGCAATATGAAATGTATGATCAATGCTTAAAACATGCTTAGAAAGAACAACACATATGTGTAAGTAGTGACCACTATCTATTGGTGGATCATCACACCATACCACAGTGGGTGATTACGTACTAACCCCGTCAATAGGTTGGTGGATCGTCACACCCTACCACCCTTGGTGACTGCGGTACTAATCCCTATCATAGGTTGGTGGATCGTCACACCCTACTATCCTTCGTGATTGTAGTACTAACCCCATCAATAGGTTGGTGGATCGTCATACACTACCACCCTTGATGTCGGAGTACAAACCCCCCGATAGGTTGATGGGTATAAATCCCCAACAAGGTTAGTGGATCATCGCACCGTACCACCCTTGGTGCTGGAGTATAAACCCCTCGATAGGTTGATGGGTACAAACCCCCAACAAGGTTACTCGGTGCACAAACCCTGGGTAGGGCATGGTCACATTCCAACACTATATATAGAGCACCATATACATGTATTCATTTCATCATATCATCATCATATTATCATCATGTAGTCGTTCAACTCATAATACATGCATTGGACCTTCAATTCCTCAAGAAACCATAACTGGATATTTTATCAAACACTTAGAGTGTGTGTAGTGCTAGTATAAAACCATGCAATTCAAGAGTGAACTCATGCTATAAAATTCAATGTAAAATCTTCAATAGATACTTGGTAACACCCTCAAGCAATTTACATCAAAAACCTTCATCAAATTGTATAATAGACCTTGGTTTCATATGCCAAAACATAACAAAACAGTCACAATTTCATGAGTTTCAACATAGTGTGTAGTGATTTTCATAATAAGATAGACCTGATTGTAAATAAACTTTAAATCATATAAATTAGAGTAAAAGGAAGCTTGGGTATCATGGGTGAAAATAACCTATGAAAGAAACCCACATACCTTAGCTTTGGAGATGAAATTGGTGAAGATTGGAGATGGAGACTTAAAGCTTAAATGAGAACCTTGAAATCGGATGAGGGTTTGAGACTTGAATTTAGGAATGAAATATTTGCCTAAGTGTTTTGGTGAGTATTGGGGAATGTTTTGGATGATATGAGGGTGAAAAATGGCTAAGTATAGGTATTTTCACGTTTGCAATTACTTAGGCCTAAGACTTAAAGTATTGGACCGAAGTCAGAAAACTGCCCCCATTTTAACACTGTTGCGCATCGCGGGGATGGCACAGTAGCTTCTAGAATTTGTCATTTCAAAATTTGAAATTGCGATTTGTTTGCTCTAAAATTGGGGTTAGATCCTTTTCCCCCTAAATTTGACCCCCTGAATAAGAATATGAAGTAGGATTTTTGAAATAACGCATATATTTTCAGATATATGGAAATTACAATTTTGGAAACTTTCGAGGCATATTCTCGGGCACTTTTTGGGGTCATTACAATATCTCCCCCTTGGGAACATTCATCCCTAAATATCAAAGAAACGTATATGAGAAGAGTAATCATAGAGAGATCAGCCCCAATAAGAATACAACAATACACTATAAAACACCAATTTCAAAATCCCAACATAAGTGTCAAATCACTGTGAACCCTTTCAATGTAAACATGGACGCATACGAATGACTTAGGGACTGAATCATGAGACATGAAATCACAATATGGTTTGACATATTACCATAAGCTTCAATAGAATGATAGAGGTATGGGTATTGCTTTTCCATGCTCGCTCCGGCTCCCCGAAAGACACTCTCGACTTGATGATCCTCCCAACAAACTTTAACGAACACTACATCCCCACAAATCAACCCTTACTCACGTCCACCCCATTTCACTTCCATACCTCCTCATACGTCAACATATCCTCCACAACATCCACAAACTCAATATTCCTATAACACTTGAATCACCAACATATCTCTTCAATCTAGAAGCATGAAGAACCGGACAAACCATATTCGTATCCGAAGGCACTTTCGATTCGTACGAAACCTCACCAATCTTCCTCAACACTCTATGAAGTCTCACAAACCACAAAATCAACCATTTTAAAGTGATCATCCCAACTACTCTTGAATTCAAATTCATAAGCCCTAAGCGTGTCCTCATGTAATCTCACCAACTCATGAATGTACAATTAAGCATACTCTTCGACACCATAAGTAGTCTTAACTGGTAGAATGTGAAACAATTTTGTCATCCTATCAACCACACCCCTAATAGAATCAAAACCCTTCCTAGTCTTGGGAAATCCAACCACAAAACCCTTGATAATCACCTCCCCCTTCCAAGTAATAATCTCAATGCCTTGGGTTAGGTCACCCAGCCTTTGATATTTGACTTTGACTTGTTTAAAACTATGACAATAGGAAATATATTTTGCAATGCCCTTCTTCATGCCTTCCTACCAATACGCATCTCTCAAATATCTATACATTTTGGTGGAACCGGGGTAAATAGAATAAGAAGATTTATGAGCCTCATGAAAAACCTTCTCTATCAAGCCATCTACATTAGATACACACAACCTACCTTAGTACCTAAGGGCACCATCTCCCCCTTAGGAGAAACCTCCATCTCACCCTCTTTCACCAAGGCCTTCTATTCTAACAAAAAGGGATCAAGATCTTGCTTTGTGTAACGACCCCAAAAAGTTCCCGAAAATGTCTCTCAGAAGTGCCCGGATCATAATTTTCATATATCTAAAAGTCTGTTCATTATTTCAAAAATGTTACTTCATATTCTTGTTTAGGGCGACAAATTGAGTGGGAGATGGGTCTAACTCAAATTTTAGATAAACCGTATCAAAATCCGAAAATTGCAATAAATGCTATTTAGGAGGGTCAAATTTGAAGGGACATATCTCTTAGAACACAAAGGATTAGGTGGCCCACGACCTACGAGCTTAAATCCCTTTGAATTAGTTGTATAACACACTTGGTTTCATCTCATTTCGAGTTCGGTGTGAAGGATTTATGCCCATTTTCATAGAACTCGTTTGTGCAAAAAATGTAAGATTTCCAGTGAGCATCCGCGATGCGGATCAGTGTTATTTTGGCCCTGTGTTTTTTATTTCGGTCCAAGACTTTCAAGTCTTGGGCTCAAGAGTTCCCATACGTGTTTTTACCAATACTTAGACTTATTTCACCCTCATATCATCCTCAATATACCCTAATATCCTCTAAAACACTTAGACTCATATTTCACCCTAAATTCAAGTCCCAAAACTCAATAACAATCTTAAGGATTTCTTCAAGGATTTCATTCTATCTTCAAGTCTCCATCTTCAAGCTCTTTCAAGGGTTCTCCAAAGCTAAAGTATGTGGTGTTGAACCATAGGGTCCTTCCGCCCATGGTGCCTAAACCCTCTTTTACTTAATAATGCATGAGTTAAAGTTGATTTTACATGTGGGACTTGTATATTGAGAAATTTACTACATAGTGCAGTTCATGAAAGTATGATTGTTTTAGCATGTTTTGAGCTCTAAATCTTGGATCTGATGTTAGATTTGATATGGGGTTCTGATGTGAATGTCTTGGAAGTGTTGCAAGGTGTTGATTGATGGATTTACAACAGATTTTCTTGTATGATTTCATCTATAAATTTTATGATCTTTTATCCCCATTACACACCCCCAAGGTGTTTGATAAAATGTCCGGAATGAAGCCCCAAAGCATGAGATATGATATTAGTAATGCTATGATGATGAAAAGAGATTATGTATATGATATAATTAACTATATGATGATTAAATGAGCTTATGCATATGATGAACTCTATATAAAGTTTTGCATTAGACCATGCTCGATCCGGGGGGACAAGAGCCTGGGTAACAGAAGGAAGGGTTTGTACTTCTCCACCTAGTGATGGGGCGGCATCATCACTAACTGAGATAGGGTTTATACTCATCAACCATGATGAGGGTTAGTACTCATCTACATAGGTGATGGGGCGGCATTATCACCAATCGAGATGAGGGTTCATACTCATCCACCTAAGTGATGAAGCGGTATCATCACTAACCCCAAGGGGCTTATACTTGGAAATCTAGATTGGTCTCTATTACACATATGATATTCTATATGAGGATGGATTACTTAAGCATGTTTTACTTATACATTGATCATATATGTCATATTGCTACTTTATATTTTGCCTATTGGATATCGTTATGCATTTTGGATTACTATGCTTATCTTTTGTTGCATTGCATCCCACATACTTAGTGCATTCAAACATACTAACACATACTCTTGCCTACATGATATCACCATGTCGGGACTAGAGCTCCTATTGATTCTTCATGTGGCTAGATGGATTTTTCAAGTTAGCCTTTGGTGAGTCCTCCATTCTGGAGACAAGGAATATTCTCTCTCATTATGTATTAAGATTCTCTTTACTTTATCATATACTTATGACTATGAGGGTGAGCCCAATTGTATGTCTTAGCCCCACCATTATCTATGTTGTAGAGGTGTTGTTGGACAAAGCTATGTATTTATGCTATGAGTTGACTCTATCATCTCTTGACTCTATGTTACAAAAATTTGTCCCTTAGTCTCTTTAGCCTTTAATTCCATTCTTCAAATGTCAAATAATTGCTTCCGTGACCAAGGATGTGTAATGATATGCTATAAGGCTTGTTTGGGGTCCTTTAGGGTTCCCCATTCGCCGGTCACATGTATGCCCTATTTTGGGTCGTGACAAACATGCTATTAGCACTAGGTTGATAGTTCCTTGGAGTCCAACACACCGCGTCGATTAGAGTCTTATTCATGGTTGTGTTGTGCATTACCACTATGAGTAGGAGGCTATGAGATATTTTAGGAAATGTTTTCCCTCTTCATGGTCTATGTTGTGCTTTAGAAGTTAGATAGGTCTTTCCCCTCTAACGAAAGTTCTTTGCTCTTCTAGTTGATCATGTCACTTGAAGAGGAAGTCGAAGAAAGGTAAGTTGAAGGTTTTGATATTGATGGATCCGAGTTTCACTATTTCTTCCCTATTCTTTTTGTTGCTAGTGGGGCTTATTGTGTGCCAAAGGTGTTGTGCGGATCTTTGGTGTCTATCCTTTTATTGGGTATATTTTTGCTAGGAGGTTCATAGATATGATCCGGGTTTGTATTTCATTAGGTCTTGCTTTGTGGTTGTCGGAATTGGAGTGTTGAATTTTGATGTCTTTATAGGGATGTAATGGTTGCATGCGTATTTTGTATTCATGGATGGTAAAACCCATAGAGGTAGCCCGGATTCCCTAATGAGCCCGTCTTTGAGTAGGACGTTGTTAAATAGTAGCAAGAGAGGTAGGTCCATTTCATGCACTAAGGTACAATTGTCCTCTAAGGGGTTGCATTTGTCATTTTCTTAGAAATGGAGGTGTTGAACCTAAGTTGTTTTTTCTATAGAATTGTTGTTGGTGGTGGATGAGGCTTTGAATGTCCTTTTCGATATTTTGATTTTAGGGTAGTGTCCTTTGGTTTGACTAAAACACTGGTTATGCCTATAAGTCTCAAGAGTAAGATCTCTAGTCCTTACCCTAATAGGTTTATGGTGGTTTTGGTGATGATAATGTGGTTCGTTCCTTAATGAGGTAGTGCATGTGAATCATTTGAGGGTAGTATTACAAGTTTAAGGAAGAAGGTTGGGTGCCAAATAGGAGAGATGGGAATTTTATTGGTAAGAGGTTGCCTTCCTAGGTTGGGAGGTGCCAAGTGATGGTATAAAGGTAGACCTTAGCAAGAGGAAGGTGATTAGAGATTATCCTAGACCTTAGACTTCATCTGATATTAGGAGCATCTTGGGTTTAATGAACTATTACAGGAGGTTGTGAGTAGGGTGATTTGATAGGTCCAGGAGTTGCTATTTCTTGTGTTATCCCTTGGTGCTAGTAGGATTCATGTGTATGTGGGTTTCATTCATGGGTTCCTTTCACCTATGAAGCCCAATTTTTTTTTTTAAATCAAAATTGCATGATTTCAAGATGTGTTTCTTATGGGTATCTATTATTATGAAATATGAGCATGAAATATGATGGGGTTTTGTCAAATATTGTTCATTATGCATAAATATCTATTTTGAGCTTATACTATGAAGTGGTTTTTGTCTATTAAGACTATACATGATTCATGCTATAAAATCTATGAACTATTGTAAAGTTTTGATACGATTTACAAGTTACCCATGATGGGGTTTTGTCATGATGTTGGTGGGCTGATTTACATGATTTTAAGATGCATTGATTTCACTATTTCATGATCTGTATTCTTGCATTTTGCATGATTTGAACATGTTCTCATATGTGCCCACCAAGTATTTGATGAAATGTCAAGGTAAGAATTCTCAAGATATGTACATGTTTTACAAGTCAAGTGACTTCATGATGAATATAGGCTATCAAGTATGTTATGCATTCATGAAATTGTCTATGATTATCCAAATATGAAGTTAAGCCCTTTTAAAAAATATATTTTGAAGAAAACCTACATGGATTTTACTTATTTTAATTTGGGATTTGAATATTATGATTCCTAAAATTCTATTGATGCATGGATAGAGTTTATTTGATAATTTTAATATGATTTAAATAGTTATATGAGGATTTACTTTGGGTTTATGAATTTATAAGTATACATGTTCCCTTTTTGAAATCACTTATGCATGAGAGATTACACTATGTATTTAAATATGGAATTAATTATGTTTTCACTTCAACTTCATATTGTAAATGTTCATTTTAAATGGAGTCTTGATTACCCATGTCATTTCCTCATTGTTCATAGCATATGTATTCATGTATGCAGATTATTTTGAAAATTATATTATGGGTAAGCCCAATTTCTTTTTATGGTATGATTTTGATAAAAGGTTGTTCAAGACAATATTATGACTACATATATGTCTTTGATTTTGGCTCTTTAAGAAATTTGGGTGCTTGCACCATTTTGTGTATGAATGGGCTATTCCTATGCATGAGTATATAGACTATGAAATTATGTTTTGGCCTTTAAGCCTAAGAATGAATTGAAATGACTTGGAAAATGACTATTGCCTCTTTGAAAGTATGTACATGTATATTATAAGTGTTCTTATGCAACGACGGTTTAGCTTGTTGTGTTGGCGGTCTTGGGGTAGTTTGGGCTAATTGCATAGCATGTTTCCAATAAGTGTAGAACCCGTAAGGTTGTAATAGGATGGTTGATCTACATGGTCAATTACAAAGGGTTAGTCGCTTCACTGTGATTGATCTTTGGTTGAGCTTTGTCCCCAAGTGAGCGTTATTAGTATCGGTTGAGTTGGCTGGTTGATTTATGTATTGGCTATGACTATGGGTCTTTAGAATAGGGTCTTAAAACCCTACTTTGGTATGTTTGTGGAGGTCTCTATGATGGGGTTTTGATTTGTTTAGAGCTTGTGAATTATTCGGGGGTAGTGTTGCAAGTCTTTGAGGATGCGAGGTTGTTTGCTAAATATGATAGTGGGCATTATGGGTAGCAAGAAGGTGGTTAGAACTCCTTGAGGAATATGATATGAGTGTGCATTAGTTTTCCCAGTAACGCTAATGCTGTATTTGGTACTCTAAGTAGGGTGCCTATGGGTAGCCTAGCATATGTGGATAATGGTGGGAAAGAGGAGACTAGTCTGGTCCATCGGTTGGCTAGATAAGGGGTTAGGTTGAAGGAAGTTGAGAATGGTAGTATAGTGTTCTTCATGGTTACAAGCCTTCTTGGGTTAAGAGGTCTAGATTAGGCAAGGCCTTGATTCCGCCTTATTAGGGTTGGATGTTTTGGGTGAGAAGATGATAGAGTGGACGTTGTCTCCCAAATGGGAGATGGTGGTTGTGGTACCAAGTGGGTTAGGTATATTCAAGGTTGACATTTGAGTTGAGGATTATGAGTCCTTATAGAGTGTAGATGGAGGTTAGTAACGTTTCATAAGTTTGGGAATTGCCTATGGTAGGGCTATGGTTTATCCAGCTTGTCATGCTTCTAGGTTGAGGGGATGTGTTGGTGACCCTAGTGTTATAGAACTCTTTAAGGTTGTGGGTGTTAAGGAGGGTAAGTTGGTTTAAGAGAAGGTTCCGGTGGGGTGTTGGATGGATGAGTGCAGAAGTTGATTAATAATGATGTAGTGTTCTTCAAGGCCCTTTGGGAAGAGTCGTCTATCCGTATGTGTCTCTCGGGAAGCTGGAGCGGGCATGGAGGAGCAATATCCTTATTTCTTTCATTCTATTCAATCTTATGAGGACAAATCAAGTCCTTTTTAGGATGCCAAGTCTCATGTTCCAGCCCCTATGTCATTCATATACATTCATGTTTAAGTTGGCAAGTTCATGATGATTTTACACCTATGTTGGGATTTTGAAAATGGTGTTTTAAAGTGTATCGTTGCATTCTTTTTGGGGCTGATCTCCTTATGATAATTCTCATCTTGCACGTCCTTTTTACATTCGGGGACGAATGTTCCCAAGGGAAAGATGTAGTAAAGACCGCAAAAAGTGCCCGAAAATATGCCTCGAAAGTGCCCGAAATTGTAATTTCCATATATCTGAAAATTCAGTTAATATTTCGAAACTCCGACTTGATATTCTTGTTTAGGGGGTCAAATTGAGTTGGAGATGAGTCTAACCCGAATTTTAGAGCAACCGTATCAAAATCCAAAAATCGTGATAAACGCTATTTAGGAGGGTCACTTTGAAGGGGAATATCTCTTAGCACACAAAGAATTGAGTGGACCACAACCTACCAACTTAAAGCCCTTTGAATCAGTTTCCAACGCACTTGGTTTCACCTTATTCTAAGTTCGAATGAAGGATTTATGCCCATTTGCGTAGAACTCGTGTGTGTAGAAAATGCAGATTTTTAGTGAGCATCCGCATCGCCTCAGCGATGCGGACCAGTGTTATTTTGGCCTTGTTTTTTTTATTTCAGTCCAAGACTTTCAAGACATGGTCCCAAGGGTTCCCATAAATGTTTTTACCTATACTTAACCTTATTTCACCCTCATATCATCCTCAATATTCCCCAATATCCTCTCAAACACTTAGACTCATATTTCACCCAAAATTCAAGTCTCAAAACTCAAGAAGGATTTCTTCAAGGATTTCATTCCAGCTTCAAGTCTCCATCTTCAATCTCTCTCAAGGTTTCTTGAAAGCTAAGGAATGTGGTGTTGAACCATTGGGTCTCTCCACCCATGGTACCTAAACCCTCTTTTACTTAATAATGTATGATTTATAGTTGATTTTGCATATGGGTCTTGTGTATTGAGAAATTTACTGCACAGTGATTTTAGTTCATGAAAGTATCATTTTTTTAGCCTGTTTTGAACTCTTAATCATGGATCTAATGTTGGATTTGTAACACCCCACACCTTACAATACTAGTACTATGCAAATGAAACATGATATGACTTTTCAAATTAGCGCCAATTTTTTAAAGTGCTTGAATCTCAAATTGGAGGGCGACCTGTGTGTCTAACGCTTAAGATGGTCAAGTGTAAATAAGTTTTAAGTCAGAATAATGAGATCATGACCTTAAATGAGGTAAAGAAGTAAGGTGCTTGTAGGACTTGGGAAGCTAGCAGGTGAGTCAGTTACTTGCTTAACTTAAATTTGCTAGCTAAACGGAGACGTGGCCCAACGTTGAATCCGTCCAAATCCGATTATGAATAAAGTGCGTGTTAAGGGTGCAACTTTATCTCATGTTTTAGCATCATAAATAGATCCCAAGAAGAATATGAAAAGGGCCCAAGTACATCACAACCCACTTAATTATTTGGGCCCAAACCAAGTGAAGAGAAATTTGGAAAATGGACAGCCAAGACCCATCAACTTTGAAACCCAATTAGGCATAAGTGTAAGGGCCAAGCTGACGAATCACAAGGTTATTAATATGTGTTAACATATAGTCAAAAGTCCAAAAGAAATTCAGAAAAGAGACTATTTAAAAAGGGCTTAAAAACAGCCCCTTAAATCATTTTACTTTGGAACAAATTTTCAGCTTACTAAAGACTCTTTTATTTCTGTTTACTTCACTTCACAAGGCAGCCAATATAACCCTCTAGGGTTCTTGAAGGAAACCTGATCTTGAAGGATAAGGCAAGGGGAAATATCTATGTATTTGTTCTACTTATCCCATGACGAACAAGAAGTATATGCTAGTATGTTTGTGCTGGAAATTTGGACAGCATGTGTCCTAAGGATTGTTGTGAACTTTTCTTGTTATTTAAGAGGATTTTCTCTTCTTGGTTAGCTGAATAATAAAGTAAGACTTATGTTTTTAACAAGGTATAGTTTGTTAGTGATGAAACTAAGCTGCTGCACCACTTTTATAGTCCGCAAATGTGAGTTGTTGTACAACGTCGTAATTGTACTCTTAAAAGAAACTTGTGAGATGATAATTGTAAATTGTTATTTCACGACCTTCACCTAATTTAAGACTATTTTTGGACTATGGTAAGACTAGTTGAATGTGTATAAACTATGGATAAAGTTTAGGTAAAGTTGAAGCAGGTTCTGGATTGTTGACGTCGAAATGGGGCGAAGGGATGTGACGTTATGCCACCTATTTATATATTGTGAATAATTGTTATGTGTTGTGCTTTGTGGGCTATTGTAAGAATGTTATGGCATTAAAACTGGATGCACATGATATGTATATGACAATGTGTATTAGAAAATACGACTAAGGGGCGGAAAGGTTGAAAGAATGCGCTCGGGTTATAATTATCCGCTTGCTGCCCGTATGTTGTTTTTTTATGATATTGGGCTGTCAAGATGTATCTATTGGCTGCTAATGCTAGTTTTATCACCTACTATTTTGTAGATAAATATTTGGAGGAAGGAAAGGTTATCTCACAGTAATAGCGAGGTCATACAACGAGGTATGTAAGCTACTTGATTTCGTATTATTTGGCATGAAACATAGATCCTTCCTTGGCATATAAAGGAACTTACCAACTCCGACACAACTATTAACCATGTCTCAACTCTTTCACATGTTCAGATTCTCCCATACATAGTCACATTCAAATCTACATATATACTTGGATACAAAGATACACGAGTTCATTCTACTAAATAAAGTTCATGTGTTGTTCTACCTCCTATGCATTTTATCATTTGTGTAACTTACTCCTTTCATTATGGTGTTGTCTTTTTTGATTATTTACATGTCATATGTTGTATCTACATTCCTACCGTTCCAATATTATGACCACCAAAAGAAGTATCTCAAAAGTAATTGAAAGACAAAGTATATTGCTTATTGATGGGTGGTAACTCGAGGGGTGGAAGAATCACCTAGCCAGGGTCAATCCTATCACGGGGGTAGCCCAAGTGGTTAAAGGAAAAGCCTAGCAAGGGCTGATACCGATATAGATTTACCACTGATCAGTTGATCATTTGTATTACATGTTGTGCACAGATTATTCAGTAAATGTAAAGTAATAAAAAAAAGAACATAAAGTACATAATTCCACAGTACAACTAAAGGTGGTCCCTTATCCTACACCAATGCCTACTTTCATTTGAGTTGTTACTTCATATACAATATTTCCTGCATTACATATTCAGTACATTAGCTCATACTCACGTCCCTTACGGGGGACCTGCATTTCATGCTGCAGGTACAGGTGCTACTAGATCTCCCTAATAGGAGTACAACATATCCAGCTGCTATTACCAAGCTCTAGGTTGCTTCGGAGCTTTGCGTGTCTAGAGCTTATACTTTTGTGTTCTATAGTTAGTCGAGGTGGGGCCTGTCCCGACCCTTGTCAGATACTTTCCCTTATCTAGAGGCTTTTTAGACTATGTACATTAAAGTTTGGTCATGTCTCGTACTTTAGACACCATGGCCCCAACGGCCTAGCCATATGCATTTCCTTTTGGCTTGTTATCACTGTTTATTTTCTTAAAGGTATGTTGAATATAGAAATCCCCTATAATGTGCATAGAAAGCACATAGATATAGGTTGGTTCTCCCAGGCCATATTGGCAACGGGTATCATTCCGCCTTAATGGGACTTTGGGCGTGACAGAAGTGATATCAGAGCGGGTCATCCTAGGGAGTCTACAAAGTTGTGTCTATGTAGAGTATTGTTTATCGATGTGTTGCGCACCGCATTTATAAGAAGGAGTCTACGTGGCATTTAGGAGTCGTTACTTTCTTTTTGTTCTTAAGATCGTGCAATAGTGCTAAGTGTAATAGGTGGATTGTGTCTAGCCCCTAAATTGTTTTATACAGCAAGTATGCCAGAAACCGGGAAGAACAAAGGTAAAAGGAAGGAAGTAGAAGTGGTGGTTGGTATACCCAGTTAGGTAAGACCGCGAAATGAGGCTCAAGATGAGTCTCTGTCATAGATATCTCCAACTCCTCCAGCTCTTAATGAACCCGGAAGTAGTGAAATTCCCAGAACCACCTATCGATGCTACCGTGCAGGATCTGAGGAATGTAATCCAACTATTGACTCATATAGTTGTTGGCCAAGGTCAAAGACAGTAAGGTCCAGTTATAGGTGAAGCTGGTGCGAATAGGGAAGCTGGCACGAGGATACGTGACTTTCGTAATTAGGACCCTCCATCCTTCACTGGGTTAGATCCTAATGAAGATCCCCAAGACTTTATTGATCAGATTCCGCGCACTTTAGATGTTATGTATGTGAGTGGTACAGAAGCTGTCGAGTTAGCGACATATAGGTTAAAGGGTGTGGGTATATTGTGGTATGAAGCTTGGAAGCAATCTAAGGGTATAGATGCACCTCCAACCACTTGGAAAGAGTTCAAAGAGTCATTTCTTGACCATTACTTGCCATTAGAGATCCGAGAGGCCCATGCAGATTAGTTCTTGAATCTCCACTAAGGGAATATGAGCGTGAAGGATTATAGCCTTCAATTTAATTCCCTGGCCTGGTATCCTCCTAATGTAGTTTCTACTATGGTAGATATAGTTCATTGATATGTGGATAGATTGGATATGTATCTGTTCAGAGACTATACCATTGCTTCCTTGGATAAATACATGGATATTGCGATGATGCAAGCTTTTTCACAGAAATTGGAGGATCAGAGGCAGAGAAGAAGGACACAAGAGTTGGAAAGGGGGCAGGCCAAAAGGGTAAGATCTACATGGCAATTTACACCACCCCAAAGTGAGCTTAGGCCTCGGTTTTCTAATAGACCGCCTAGGCCTCATCCTCCTATTCTGCGGCCAGTGCTCCACCATAACTTCAGGGGTCTAGGAGAAATCAGTTTGGTCCAAGAAGTGAAGGGAAAGGACCCCCGGACAGCAGGATATTCAGCAGGCCAGCAAATGACCCTTATGCAGCCTTGTAAATAATGTGGAAGAAGTCATTCAAGTATATGTCGTGTTGGGACAGATGCTTGTTATTGGTGTGGTGTGCCGGGCATATGATAAGAGATTGCCCAAGGAGGTGTATGGGTGACATAGTAGAATCTACTTGGTCAGCTGTTGCATCATCATCGTCAGTTCCTCTATTAGGTAGGGGTCAACAAGAAACTATGGGTCGTGGTAGAGGTGTTAAAGGGGAAGCTAGCTCTAGCGGAGTCCAGAATCGCACTTACGCTCTGGGCAGTCGGCAAAATTTGGAAGCTTCACCTGATTTGGTCACAGGTACATTGTCCATATTTTCACATAATGTATATGCATTAATTGACCCTGGTTCTACACTATCATACATTACCCCAC
>JAPFFP010111228.1:0-18617 GCA_026153255.1 Solanum medicagineum
AATGATGCATGTGAAAGTAGCTTCCAGGAACTGAAAAATAAGCTAACTTCTGCACCTGTGCTAGTACTTCCAGAAGGATCTAAGGGGTATCCAGTGTATTGTGATGCTTCAGGAGTTGGCTTAGGGTGTGTACTAACACAGCATGGTAGGATAATTGCTTATGCATCTAGACAATTACAACCACATGAGAAAAATTACCCAACTCATAATCTTGAGCTAGCAGCGGTTGTATTTGCTTTGAAAATATGGCGCCACTATTTGTATGGGGTTCACGTTGACATATACACTGATCATAAGAGCCTGCAATACATCTTTAAGCAAAAAGACCTCAATTTAAGACAGCAGAGGTGGCTAGAGCTAATAAAGGATTACGATGTTGATATACTATACCATCCAGGAAAGACGAATGTGGTAGCCGATGCTCTAAGTCGTAAGGCAATCATGAACACTGGTGACCAGGCCATGGTAAGTCATGGCGTAGCTAAGGATCCATGACAATTAGCTAGTTTGGGAGTTCGCCTTCTTGAAACTCCAAAGGAAGGGGTTATTGTACATAATGTAGCAGCGTCTTCATTGGTAACGAAGGTGAAAGAAAAACAATTTGAGAATCCTATTCTACGACAACTTAAGGAAAAGGTGAGTCAGAGTACGATAAAGGGCTTTGACCTTACACAAAATGGAGTACTTTAATGCCAAAATAGATCATGTGTGCCTGATATTATTGGGTTAAGAAGGAGGATAATGGAGGAAGCCCATCATTCTCGATATTTCGTCCATCCAGGATCGACTAAGATGTACCATGACCTGAAGGGAGTGTTTTGGTGGGGAGGCATGAAGAAGGACGTTGCAGAATTTGTGGCGCAATGTCCAAATTGCCAGCAAGTGAAAGTAGAACACCAAAAGCCATGAGGTTATATGCAATGCATAGAGCTTCCCACATGGAAGTAGGATATGATCAACATGGATTTTGTTACAGGTTTGCCTCCCTTATTTCAGAAGTTTGACTCCATATGGGTAATAGTTGATAGACTCACAAAGTCAGCACACTTCTTACTTATCAGGACTGATTATACAGCTGAAGAGTATTCCAAGCTATACCTCAAAGAGATAGTCAGGCTACATGGAGTCCCAATCGCTATTATATCTGACCGAGGAGCACAATTCACGGCAAAGTTTTGAAAGTCCTTCCAAAGGAGTTTAGGGACACAAGTGAATTTGAGTATAGCATTCCACCCCCAAACAGACGGTCAAGCAGAACGCACCATTCAGACACTTGAAGATATGTTGCGGCTTGTGCATTCGACTTTAAAGGTAGTTGGGTGGACCATTTGCCACTTATTGAATTTCCCTATAATAATAGCTACCATTCAAGTATAAAGATGGAACCTTATGAAGCTTTGTATGGAAGGAAGTGTAGATCGCCAATTGGATGGTTTTAAGTGGGAGAAACCACCTTGCTTGGGCCAAATTTAGTACAAGAAGCCATGGAAAAAGTTAAGGTAATATAGTAGCGGCTAGAAGTAGCCCAAAGTCGTCACAAATCATATGCAGATGCTAGAAAGAGAGGATTGGAATTCTCAGTAGCAGATTGGGTATTTTTATAGGTGTCTCCAATAAAAAGGGTTATGAGATTTGGTACGAAAGGAAAACTGAGCCCACATTACATAGGGCCATATAAAATTACTAAGAAGTTTGGGCAGGTTGCATATGAACTAGAGTTACCCCAAGAGCTTTCAATGGTTCATCCAGCTTTTCATGTCTCAATGCTTCGAAAATGCATAGGTGACCCATCCCGCATCACTCCTATTGAGGATGTGCAGGTTACAGAAGATCTCACCTATGAAGAGGTACCTATTGCTATTCTAGATCATCAAGTTAAGAAGTTAAGGAATAAAGAAATAGCTTCAGTGAAGGTACTTTGGAGAAACCCGCAAGCAGAAGAAATAACATGGGAGGTCGAAGACACAATGAAATCAAAATACCCTTACTTATTTGAAGCTAAAGAGGAATTCCAACATGCGGAATTTGGGCACTAATAGGTACGTGTAATTGCATACTTAGTGTGTTGTCAAAATTTTGTTTAAATAAAGGTTTAAGTTATCCAATCGTGCTACCATTCGGGGATGAATGTTCCTAAGGGGAAGAGAATGTAACACCCCAAATTTTACATGCATTAATGCTACGAAAATGAATCATGTTATGGTTTGGTCAAATTAGCGCAAATTCTTAAAAGTGTTTGAATCTCGTGTTAATGGGCGATATGTGCGTCTAACGCTTAAGAGGGTTGAATGTATACATGTTTTGTGTTAAATTGAGGAGATCACAGCCCTAAACAAAGTGAGAGAATTGAGGTTCTTGTATGACTCAATAATCTAGTAGGTGAGTCACCTACTTGCTTAGTTTAAATTTGCTAGCTAAACGGAGACGAGGCCCGACGTCGAATTTATCCCAAGTTCGATTATGAGTAAAGTTCATGTTAGGGGGCTAAAATTATACCATGTTTTGACATCATAAATGAACTGAATTTTCAGTTTAGGAAGCATAGAAAATGCGACCAAGCCCTTCCCAATTCATTTGAAAATTTGGCCCGAAGTAATTAAAGGGAAAGGAGAAGAATGGGCAGGAAAAGGCCCAATAAGTTGGAGACCTATTTAGTCCCAAGTCTAAGGAATAAGATGCTACATCACAAGTGTATTGATAGATGCCATTATCTGGTCAAAAGATAAAGAAAAAGTTGGCCAAAAATATTCTTTAAAAACAGATCAAAGCAGCCCCTAAAGTCATTCCACTTGAACAATTTTTCAACTTGCCTAAAGACTCTTGTCTTCTACCTACTTCACTTTACCAAGATGCAAATACAATCCTCTAAGGCCCTTGAAGGAAAACCTGAATCTTGAAGGCAAAGGTAAGCAATTATAGTTGTGTATTTAGTATGGTTTCTTCATGAAAAACAAGAGGTGTATGCTAATATGTTGTGCTGGAAATTCTGGACAGTTTGTGTCCTAAGTGTTATTGTGAACGTTTCTTATTGTTCAAAGAGGATTTTCTTCTATTCGTTGGCTGAATTATGAAGTAAGAATTATGTTTTTAACAAAGTATAGCTTGTTAGTGATATAACTAAGCTGTTGTACCACTTTTACAGTCCACAAAAGTGAGTCCTTATAGAATATCGTAATTGTGTTCTTAATATGAACTTGTGGGTTGTTGGATGAAAAGCTATTGCCTCACATCCTTCATTACTACTTTGGTACTGTTATAAGACTATTTTAAGGTTGTTTTTATGTATGGATGTGTTTAGGACAGTTTGGTTAGATTTGGAACAGCTTTGGAATTGTCGACGTCAACATGGGGCAAAGGGACGTAACGTTATGTTGTCCATTTGTAGGTTGTATAGAATTGTAATATGTTGTTCCATGAACTTCCCCTACTTTGGGACTATTTGTGGACTATCTTAATACTGGGTTTATATGGTAAAAACGTTGGAAACGATTTAGATAAATTTAAAACAGATTCGGGATTGTTGACGTCGAAGTGTGGAGAAAGGATATAACGTTATGCCACTTGTTTGTATGTTGTGAAGAACTATTATGTGTTGTGTCTTGTGGGTTGTTGTAAGACTGTTAAGAGTCTGAAATAAGATGTATATGACATGTACATAAGAATGGTTGTTAGAAAATACGATTATAAGTGAAAAGGTTGAATAAATGTCTTTGTATCGCTAATTAAAAGTTTGCTGCCCGGATGTTAGTTTTTATGGTATTGGGCTGCTTAGAAGTGTTTCGTCACTGCTAATACTAGTCTTATTGCCTAATATACTTTAGATAAATATTTGACGGAAAACGCAGCCACTCCAAGGTAGTAACGAGGTCATACAACGAGGTATGTAAGGCTACTTGATTTCGTATTGTTTGGCATAAAACATAGATCTCTCCTTGGTACATAAAGGCATTTACCAAACTCTGACACAACTATTAACCGTGTCTCCACCCTTTCGTATGTTCACATGCTGCCATATATAATCACCTTCAAATATGCATACATACATGAATACAAGGTTACATGGGTTCTTGTTGCTAAATAAAGTTCACAAGTTGTTTCATCCCATACGCATTTCTTTATTTGTGTAACGTATTCTTTTCATTGTCATATTGACTTGAATGATTATGTACATGTCACATGTTACCTCTACTATCCTATAGCTCCAATATATGACCTCTAAAAGAATAATCTCAAAGGTAATGAAAGATAAAGTGTATTGTTTAATTGATGGGTGGTAGCCCTAGGGGTGGAAGAATCACCTAGCCAGGGACGATCCTATCACGGGTGGTAGACCAAGGAGTTAAGGAAGAACCTAGCCAGGGACGATCCCTATAGAGTTTTACCTCTTATCAGTTGGTCATTTGTATTACAGCTGTGCATAGATTATACAGTAAAGGTAAAGTAATATAAAAAACATAAAGTACATGATTCCAAAGTATAATCAAAGGTGGTCTCTTATGTTACACCAGTGCATAGTTTCATTTGAGTTGTTACTTCATGTACAGTATTTGCGGCCTTACATATCAGTACATTATCTTATACTGACATCCCTTATGGGGGACCTGCATTTCATGTTGCAGGTATAGGTGCTAGTAGATCTCCCCAATAGAGTACAGGACATCCAGCTGTTGTTACAAGCTCCAGGTTGTTTCAGAGATTTGTCTGTGTCTAGAGCTTATATGTTTGTATTATACAGTTAGTCGAGGCAGGGCCTGTCCCGACCCTTGTCAGATGCTTTCTCTTATCTAGAGGCTTTGTAGACTATGTAAATTAAAGTATGGTCATGTCTCGTACCTTAGACACCGTGCCCTCAACGGCCTAGCCATATGCATTTTCGGCCTAGCCATATGCATTTTCTTTTGGTTTATTATTACTGTTTTTTTCTTAAAGGCACAATGAAGGTAGAGATCCCTTATAATATTTCTAAAAAGGGCGTAGATATAGTTTGGTTCTCCCGAGCCTTATTGGCAACGAGTGCCGGTCCGCCCTAACGGGAAATGGGGCGTGACAGTTTGAGACTTGAATTTAGGAGGTGAAATATTTTCTAAGTGTTTGAGAGAGTATTGGGGAATTTCTTGTATGATATGAAGGAAAAATATGGCCAAGTATAGGGTATTTTCACGTATGGGAAGGCTTAGACCCAAGACCCAAAAGCCTTGGACAAAGATAGAAAAGTTGGACAAAATTACACTGAAAAATAACAGTGGCGCATCGTGCCAGTGACGCGCAGGCCTACTCTTTTCCTCACACTTTGAAATTTCGAAATTCGCTAAGGTTGCTCTAAAATTAAGATTAGACCTATTTTCCACTCAATTGACCCCCTAAAAAAGAATATGAAGTTGAATTTTTGATATCGCGTATGGATTTTGAGATATGAGGAAATTACAATTTTGGGCACTTTCGAGGCACATTTTCGGGCACACTTTGGGGTCGTTACAGCGATCTCCTCAATTTGACTTAAAACTTAAATACACTAGTCTTCTTAAGCGTTGGACGTACATATAGCCCTTTAATCTGAAACTCGAGCACTTTCAAAAATGGGGACTAATTTTACCAAGTCATATCATGTTCCATATGCAGAGGACTAGTATACGTAAGATGCGGGGTGTTATATCCTCCGCCCCCTCTTAGGAACATTCGTCCTCGAATATGAGCATAATTGGATAGCTTAACCAAGTTCAAACCTTCATTTAAACAAAATTTTGACAGCATAATAAATATTCAAACACATGTACCTATTAATGCCCCAACTCGACTTCTTGGACTTCCTTTTTAGCTTCAAATAAATAAGGGTACTTAAGTCTCATCACTTCCTCGGCCTCCCATGTTATCTCTTCTGCTTGCTGGTTCTTCTAAAGTACTTTTACTGAAGTTATTTCTTTATTCCTAAGCTTCTTAACTTGATGATCTAGAATAGCAATAGGTACCTCTTCATAGATGAGATCTTCTATAACCTATACATTTGCAATAGGAATGATATGAGATGGGTCACCTATGCATTTTCAGAGTATTGAGATATGAAAAACTGGATGAACTATTGAAAGCTCTTGGGATAGCTCTAGTTCATATGTAATCTGCCCGAACCTCTTAATAATCTTATACAGCCCTATGAAGCGCGGCCTTAGTTTTCCCGTCTTACTAAATCTCTTAACCTCTTTCATCAAGGACACCTTTAAGAATACCCAATCCCCCTACTGAGAATTCTAGTTGTCTTCTCCTAGCATCCGCATATGATTTGTGACGACTTTGGGCTGTTTCTAGTCGTTATTGTATTAAACTAACTTTTTCCATAGATTGTTGCACTAGATCTGGCCCAAGCCAAGTAGTTTCACCCACTTCAAACCATCCGATTAGCGACCTACATTTTCTTCCAGATAAAGCTTCATAATGTGTCATTTTGATGCTTGAATAATAGTAATTATTATACACAAATTCAATAAGTGGCAAATGGTCCACCCAACTACCCTTGAAGTCCAATGCACAAGCCCATGACATATCTTCCAGTGTTTGAATGGTGTGTTCTGCTTGACCATCTGTTTGAGGGTGGAAAGTTGTACTCAAATTCACTTGTGTCCCTAAACTCCTCTGGAAGGACTTCTGAAACTTTGTAGTGAATTGAGCTCCCCGATAAGATATAATAGAGATTGGGACACCATGTAGCTTAACTATCTCTTCGAGGTATAACTTTGCATACTCTTCAGCCGTATAATCACTCTTAACTGGCAAAAATTGTGCTGGCTTTGTGAGTTGATCAACTATTACCCATATGGTGTCAAACTTTTGAAATGAGCGAGGTAACCCAGTAACAAAATCCATATTAATCATGTCCCACTTTCAAGTTAGAAGCTCTATATATTGCATATAACCCCCTAACCTTTGGTGCTCTACTGTGAGTTGTTGGCAATTCGGACATTGAGCCACAAGTTCTGCAAGGTCCTTTTTTCTCACGACCCGGACCTAGGGCCTAGACGTGACACGATGAATAGGGAACCCGAAGGGACCCAAACAAGCCTCTTAGCATATCATTACACATCCTTAGTCACGGAAGCAATTATACAACAACAATAGATAAAAAAAGGCGAAATACAAGGCTAAGGGACATCTTTGATACCGTAGGAACATAACAAGCCAATGGTATAGCATTAACATGTCATAAGGTTCAAATAACACCTCTAGTACATAGATAGGAGTGGGGGACAAGACAATTTCCGAGCTCATGCTCATAGCTATAAGTTTCCAACATAAGAAGAGTCAATACATAGCATAAACCAAGAGAAATATGTCCTCGGAGTTGAGGACTCACCAACTTGCTTTGAGAGAAATCGTACTAGCCACATAGAGGAGCAGAGTGATCAAGTGGGGCTCCCGTTCCTAATGGTAACATCATGTAGGCATAGAGTATGCGTTAGTACCTTTGAATGTACTAAGTATGTAGGATGCAATGCAACAAGAAATAGGCAATATAGGCAAAATGCAATGTTATAAGCTATGTATAGCATAATAACAATATGACATGTATTAATGATGTTTGAACTAAAACATGCTTATATAGAACATATCACATATGTAAGAAAAGACCAACATTATGATGGATTGTCACATCCTATCATCTATGGTGATTGAGTTATTAACCCCTCAATTGGTTGATGGTTGTATCACCCTACCATCCATGGTGATCGAGGTATCAACCCCTCGATTGGTTAATGGTTGTAACACCCTACCATTCATGGTTATTGAGGTATCAACCCCTCAATTGGTTGATGGTTGTATCATCCTTCCATCCATGGTGATTGAGGTATCAACCCCTCAATTGGTGGATGGTTGTATCACCCTACCATCTATGGTGATTGAGGTAACAACCCCTCAATTGGTTGACAGTCGTATCACCCTACCATCCATGGTGATTGAGGCATAGCACCCCCTCAACAAGGTATGGTCAACTTGCAACACTATAGATAGTTTTATGCAATCAACACACACACACACACATACACATACATATATATATGTGTGTGTGTGTCTGTGTGTGTGTCTGTGTATATCTTTCATCATCATAAAGTCATTCAAGTCATAGTATGCAATGAATCATCAATAGCTCAAGAATCCAAAACCGGACATTTTATCAAACACTTGGCGGGTGTGTAATGCTAATATAAAACCATGCAATTCAAGAGTGAAATCATGCAAGAAAACTTGAAGTAAATCAACTCACGAACACTTGGTAATACCCTCATGCAATATACATCAAAACCCTTCATCAAATCTCAAGATAGATCATAGACTCATAGCTCAAAAAAATGCTTAAACAGTCACACTTTTATGAAACCCCAACTTAGTTCATAGTCAAATTCGCAATAAGTAAGACCCATAAGTAAATCAATTTAGAAACACGCAATTTAAGTAAAAAGGAGAATTGGGTACCATGGGTGAAAGAACCCAATGGTTGAACCTCACATACCTTAACTTTGGACATTTTCTTGAAGAAAATTTGAATGGAGACTTGAAACTTGAATGAATTCTTAGGTCTGGAATGAGATTTGGCACTTGAGTTTTGAGTGAAATATTTGTCTGAGAGTTTGAGAGAGTATTGTGGGAATGTATGGTGTTGAAAATGACTAGGTATAGATGTTTTTATACATAGGAAGGCTTAGGCCCAAGACCCTCAAGTCTTACGCCGAGATAAAAAAACTGGAATGAAATAACACTGGTCCGTGACGGCTGCACGTCGCTGTACCATCGTAGATCAACACTGGAATTCCAAATATTTGGAATTTCAACTTTTGATACGGTTGCTCTAAAATCGAGGTTAGACCCATTTCCCTCACAATTTTGCGCTCTGAACAAGAATATGAAGTTGAATTTTCGATATCACGCACGAATTTTTAGATATATGGAAATTACGAATTATGGGCATTTTCGAGGCACATTTTCGGGTACTTTTTGGGGTCGTTTCAATATCTCCTCCTTGGAAACATTCATCCTCGAATGTCAACAAAAATGTATATAAGAGAAGTAAACAAGATAATTCCAGCCCACACAAGAATGTAACAATGCACTTAAACATCATTTTCAAAAATCTCAACACAAGTGGCAAAATCACCATAAACTTATCAATTTAAACGTGAATGCATACAAATGACAAGAGGGCTGAAACTTAAGACTTGAAATCACATAGGGGACTTAGATTAGTATTTTAGGCTTAAGTAGAATGGAAGAGATAGGGATATCACTTTTGCATGTCAGCCTCGGCCTCGCATGTAGCGCTCTCAACTTGTTGATTCCTCCAAAGGACCTTAACGGAAGCTACATCCTTGTTTCTCAACCTCTCTACTTGTCTATCCAAAATTCCAATCGAAACCACTTCACAAGTTAAGTTTTCTTCAACAACACCCAATGGTACAATAGCATTTGGGTCACCCACACATTTCCTCAACATGGATATATGAAAGACCAGATGAACCAAGTCCATTTCACTAGGAAACTCAAACTCATAGGCCAACTTACCAATCCTCCTCAACACCCTATAGGGAGCCACTGATCTTGAACTTAATTTACCCTTTTTACCAAAATGAACCACACCCTTCTTAGGTGATACCTTCAAATAGACCTAATCAACCTTAAGTGCAAACTCCCTTCTCCTCATATTGGCCTATGACTTTTGTCTACCTCGGGCTGTTCTAGACCTCTCTCTTATCATCCTCACTTTGTCTAAGGCCTCCATGACCAAATTCGGACCCAACGTGGCCACCTGTCCCAATTCAAACCATCCAACCAAAAACACTTCCCTCAAATCTCTATACATCTATGGGCTGAATAGAATAGAAAGAATTATAAGCCTCATCAAGAATCCTCTTTCTCAAGTCATTCACAATAGGCATACACAACCTACCTTGATACCTAAGGGCACCATCTCCTTATTGGGAGCAAACCTCCACCTTGTCCTCTCACCAAGGCCTTAAATTCTAACAAGGAGGGGTCAAGATCTTGATTTGCTTTTACCTCATTGGCCAAGGATGATTTTGAGCCATCAACAACCACAACACTACCATTATCAACCTCTTCCAATCTAACCCCCAACCTAGCCAACCGATGATCCTCTCTAGCCATCTCTTTGCCCCCATCATCAACATGAGCTAGGCTACCCATAGACACCCTACTCAAAGCATCGGTCACAACATTAGCCTTATCTGGATGATAATGCACACTCATATCATAATCCTTAAGGAGTTCTAACCCCTTCTTTGTCTCAAGTTGAGATCGTTTTGAGTGAACACATATTGGAGACTGTTATGATCGGTAAACACATCAACATACACCCCATACAAATAATGACGCCAAATTTTCAAAGCAAAAACTACGCTGCCAATTCAAGATCATGGGTAGGATAATTCTTTTCATGCACCTTGAGTTGTCTAGATGCATAAGCTATCACCTTACCATTTTGCACCAAAACACAACCCAAACCAATTCGTGAGGCATCATAATATAGAACAAACCCCTTCAACCCTTCCGGTAGAGATAATATAGGAGCGGAGATAAGCTTATCCTTCAAGGTGTGGAAACTCCTTTCATACTCATCGGTCCACACAAATTTTGCCTTATTTTGGGTCAACTTGGTCATGGGAGACGCAATAGAAGAGAACTCATTCACAAATCTCCGGTAGTAACCTGCTAAGCCCAAGAAACTTCTAATGTCCGATGGAGTCAAAGGTCTAGGCCAATTTCTAATTACCTCCGTCTTCTTAGGATCCATCTTTATACCATCACCCGACACCATATGACCTGGAAAGGCAACCTTTTTGAACCAAAACTCACATTTCTCTCATACTTAGCTTACAGTTTCTCTTCCCTTAAGATTTGTAAGACCACCCTCAAATGACCCACATGCTCCTTCGCACTATGAGAATAGATCAAAATGTCATCAATGAAAACCACCACAAACAAATCAAGGTAGGGTTTAAGGACCCTATTCATAAGATAAATGAAGATAGTTGATGCATCGGTCAACCTAAAGGACATAACCACAAATTCATAGTGCCCATACCTAGTCTGGAAGGCTGTCTTGGGAATATCACACTCCCTCACCTTCACTTGATGATACCCGGACCGAAGATCAATCTTAGAGAAGTGACTAGCCACTTGAAGTTGGTCAAATAGATCATCAATCCTTGGGAGAGGATACTTATTCTTTACGGTGACCCTAATAAGTTGCCGGTAGTCAATACACATTCTAAGGGAACCATCCTCCTTTGACACCAACGACACCGGGAAGCTCACTAGGAAGGACATCAAGGGACTCATTAACCACCAAAAAACCGACTCTATAGGAAGGACTTCAGACTCAACATCCTTAACCTCCACAAGATGATAGGGACACCCTTTAGAGATCAACTTTTAGGCCTTAATGCAAGAGATAAACCTACCCTTGACCACCACATCATGACTCTCGCACTCAAGGACGGGTTCATTAGGGAATCAAAATTTGACCCTACGGGTTCTATAGCCTATAGAGGCATAATATGGATGCAACTAATCCATCCCAAGAATGACATCAAAATCCACCATATTCAACCCAACAAGATGACACGGCAAAATTTTATGCAAAATGCAAATGGGACAATTTTTATAGACCTGTTTAGCAATAATATATTCACCAATGGGGTAGATACCAAACATTCACACAACAACTCAGGACACACATGAAGCCCATTAGCAATAAAAGGAATAATGAAAGAGATAGTGGCACCCAGACCTATCAATGCATGCACAACAAGGTCAAAGGAAACTTTAACTTACTGGTAGCAACATCAAGCACGTCATCCCTCCTTGAGCCTCTTGATCAACATGACTACCTTGTTTTTGAGGTCGACCACCTTACCCGTCTTTCGAGCATGTGGATAATCGACAACCTTGTGGCCCACCATACAACAACCATAATAAGCATTGGATTTCCTCAAGCATGGACCACCATGGTTCTTCCCACAACTATGGCACTTAGGTTTAGTCATCCACCATTGCTACCTTGGAACCTCGGGTTAATCATTCCATCAATAGCAAGCTTCTTGCTTGGAGCACTAGATGACCCTTGGCCTCGAAATTTGTGATCTTGTTGGAGACGCTCACACTTAGCACTTTGGAGACCACCCTCATACCGAGCCCTCTTATACTCCCCACTCCTCTTTTTTCGAGCATATGGACATTCAACTATCTTGTGGTCCATTTTACCACACCCATAGCATGTACTCGTATTCCTCAAACATGTGTCATCATGTTTCCTCCCACACCTTGGGCATCTAGTACGAGTGGCATATAGATGCCTACCTCCAATTGGGGTTCTCTTGTCCTTTCCCTCTCCACTCTTACCATTTGAAGTCTCAAGGGTACCCATCGATCGGTTTAAGTTGGGCGGTCACGGCCTTAGCCAACACTTATAGAGCATTGCGAACCTCTGCATTCGATATATCATCGTCCTGAGTAGCCTAAGACATATTCTGAAATGCAACGGTTAGGAATTACGAATAAGCCCTAGAGGACCTAACTCTACCGCACGGCATAGATCATGAAGAAGTGAAACATTTCCTAAAACGCCTCATAGCCTCTTACTCATAGTTGTGGCACGTTTCACAACTATCAATAAGACTCTAATCGATGCAGTATGTTAGATGTCGAGGACCATTAACAACCTAGTGCTTTGATGCCAAGTTTTTCACGACCCGGACATAGGGCCTAGATGTCACACGGCGAATGGAAAACTCGAAGGGAGCCCAAATAAGCCTCTTAGCATATCATTACACATCCTTAGTCGCGGAAGCAATTATATAACAACAATAGATAGAAAAAAAAGGAAATACGGGGCTAAGGGACATCTTTGAGTACCATAGAAGCATAACAAGCCAATGGTATAACATTAACATGTCATAAGGTTCCAACAACACCTCTAATACATAGATAGGAGCAGGGACCAAGACAATCTCCGAGCTCATCTCATAGCTATAAGTTTCCAACATAAGAAGAGTCAGTACATAGCATATATCAAGAGAAGTATATCCTCGGAGTTGAGGACTCACCAACTTGCTTTGAGAGAAATCGTACTAGCCACATGGAGGACGAGAGTGATCAAGTGGGGCTCCCATTCCTATATGGTAACATCATGTAGGCATAGAGTATGTGTTAGTACCTTTGAATGTACTAAGTGTGTAGGATGCAATGCAACAAGAGATAGACAATATAGGCAAAATGCAATATTATAAGTAATGGATAGCATAATAACAATATGACATGTATGAATGATGCCTGAAGTAAAACATGCTTATATATAACATGTCACATATGTAAGAAGAGATCAACATTATGATGGTTTGTCACACCCTATCATCCATGGTGATTGAGGTATGCATATCAACCCCTCAATTGGTTGATGGTTGTAACACCCTTCCATCCATGGTGATTGAGGTATTAACCCCTCACTTGGTTGATGGTTGTATCACCCTACCATCCATGGTGATTGAGGTATCTACCTCTCAATTAATTGATGGTTGTATCACCCTACCATCCATGGTGATTGAAGCATAGCACCCCCTCAACAAGGTGTGGTCAACTTGCAGCACTATAGATATTTTTTATGCAATCAACACATACACACACACATGTAATAGGTCACGCAATGGATCATCAATAGCTCAAGAATCCAAAATCAGACATTTTATCAAACACTTGGCAGGTGTGTAATGCTAGTATAAAACCATGCAATTCAAGAGTGAAATCATGCAAGAAAACTTGAAGTAAATCAACCCACCAACACTTTGTAATACCCCCATGCAATATACATCAAAACCCTTCATCAAATCTCAAGATAGATCATAGATTCATAGCTCAAAAAAATGCTTAAACAGTCACACTTTTATGAAACCCCAACTTAGTTCATAGTCAAATTCACAATAAGTAAGACCCATAAGTAAATCAACTTAGAAACATGCAATTTAAGTAAAACGGAGAATTGGGCACCATGGGTGAAAGGACCCAATCATTGAACCCCACATACCTTAAATTTGGAGATTTTCTTGAAGAAGATTTGAATGGAGACTTAAAGCTTGAATGAAATCCTTAGATCTAGAATGAGATTTGGCACTTGAATTTTGAGTGAAATATTTGTCTAAGTATTTGAGAGAGTATTGGGGAATGTCTTGTATGATATGGTGTTGAAGACTGACTAGGTATAGGTGTTTTTACATATAGGAAGGCTTCGGCCCAAGACCCAAAAGCCATAGGCCGAGATAAAAAAAAACTAGTACGAAATAACACTGGTCCACGATGGCTGCGTGTCGTGGTACCATCACGGATTAACACTGGAATTCCAAAATTTTGGAATTTCAACTTTTGATATGGTTGCTCTAAAATCGGGGTTAGACCCATTTTCTACTCAATTTTACCCCCTGAACAAGAATATGAAGTTGGATTTTTGACATTACACACGAATTTTGAGATATATGTAAATTACAATTATGGGTATTTTCGAGGCACTTTTTCGGGTACTTTTTGGAGTTGTTTCATTTTTCATGCCTCCCCACCAAAACATTCCCTTCAGGACATGATGCATCTTAGTTGATCCCGGATGGATGGATATCTTGAATGATGGGTTTCTTCCATTATTCTCCTTCTTAATCCATTAACATTAGGCACACATAATCTATTTTGGCATTAAAGTACTCCCTTTTGTGTAAGTTCAAAGCCCTTCATCATACCCTGACTCACCTTTTCCTTAAGTAGTCGTAGAACAAGATCCTTGAACTGCTTTTCTTTCACCTCCATTACCAATGAATTAAGACAAAATTGGATGCATTGGAACGCTAATTCAAATATCTTTAATTTGGTATATTATGAGCCACTCAATTCATTATATTACAAGAGATATGGTTGTTTGAAGTTGACTCTTCTATCAAACCATACGAAAATTTAGTTGGTAGAAATTCTTTGGACTTGGCTTGATGTAAAAGATCCCTTATGACTTTAGATCACATCTAATATACTTTAAATACTTAGGAATTGATCCTAACATGTATATACAATCTAAAAGTCATTGGTCCACCCAACTTTTATAAATTCTTATATTATAACTCAAATGCTAAGAGAGTTTTTAGCTTAACTTCGTACTAGAGGGTTCGTGTGACCTTAGATCATCTCCAATTCTATTCCCACACTAAGAAATTGCCTTAACACCTATTCTTCATTGAGAATCATCAATTAAAATCCTATATCATATGAAGGATGACTCGGTCTTAGTTAAAAAAAATTAGGGTGTTACAAGATGATAGTGTGCACTCATATGATAATCTTTAAAGAGTTCCAACCACCTCCTTTGCCTTAAGTTAGATCCCTTTTGGTGAACACGTATTGGAGGCTCCTATGGTCTGTGAATACATTTGCATATAACCCATATAAATAATGATGTCATTTCTTCAAGGCAAATATCACGACCACTAATTCAAGATCATGGGTGGAGTAATTGCGCTCATACAATTTTAGTTGCCTAGAAGCATAGGGAATAACTTTGTCATTTTGCTTCAATACACACCCCAAGCCAACTCTCGAAGCATCACAATGCACCACATACCCTTATAACTCTTCTAATAGAGCCAAAATAGGAGTGAGTTTAAGCTTATCTCTCAAGGTTTGAAAACTTCTTTCACATTCAACGAAAAATATAAATTTAGCCTTCTTTTGTGTCAACTTTGTCAAGGGAGAGACAATTGAAGAGAAAGCCACAACAAATCTTCGGTAGTACCTCGCGAAACCCAAGAAACTCCTAATATCCGTGGGAGCTAAGGATCTAGACCAATTCCTTACCACCTCCATCTTTTTTGGATCCACATTAATCTTTTCACCGACACCACATGCCCTAGAAAGGCAACTTGCTTCAACCAAAATTCACATTTATAGAATTTGGCAAACAATATTTCTTCCCTCAATGTTTCTAGCACTACCCTCAAAATGTTTCACATTTTCTACTTCACTCCAGGAATAAATCAAAATATCATCAATGAAGACCACCATAAACCGGTCAAAGGTAGGGTTCAAAGTCCTTATTCATAATATCCATAAATATTGCGGGAGCATTAGTTAGGCCGAAGGATATCACCACAAACTCAAAATGCCCATATCTCATTTTGATGACCATTTTGTGAATATCACACTCCCTTACCTTCAATTGATGATATTTGGACCAAAAGTCAATCTTTGAGAAGTGGCTAGCCCCTTGTAGTTGATCAAATAGGTCATCTATCTTTGGATAGGGATACTTATTCTTCATTTGTGACCTTGTTGAGTTGTCAGTAATCAATGCACATTCTAAGGGAGTCATCTGCTTCGATTGTTTCATTATATTTCTTCAACTACTTCAATTATAATCTTATAATATTACCCTTAACAAATCATTTTTTCAGCTGCTTCATCTATGCTTTTACTATATCATCATAATCAATTATTTAAAAATCATGTAAATGTTGGAATTAGGATAAAATAAGTATAAATAAAAAATTAATCCTTTTTTAAAAACTAACAAATAAAATTAAATAATTATTTTCATAATCTCCTAGTGTTTATATTTGTCTCAAAAAAGAAATACTTTAAAAGAATATAATAGTATAATTAAACCAAGAAGTTTATGTATATTAATAAAATATACTCTCAAAATACTATATGTGCACATAAATTAGAACAAAACAAGTAACATATACTATTTAAAATTAATATAAAATGTACTATAGGTCTCAATAATTAACAACTTAAACTTTTTAAAATATATAAAATATATATATTAAAGTCACATGAATCGAGATGAAAAATAATTTATATTGGGCATGTGCTAAAACGAGCTTTTATAACTAGTATAATACGTTAGGGAAAGTACACTTAATTTGAAATTATTTACCCTTAATGGACCAAATCCAAACTATTTACCCCTCAATGGACCCATGACCCAAACTATTTATCTTCTTATCCCGTTTTCAACTTTTATTTCGCTCTGACATCATGCTGACGTCAATATGATGTCACATGAATACTATGAAATAATCTTCTATGATACTCTGACAATATATATATATATATATATATCATACTTGTATCATATAGAATTAACTCAATCCTCTGTGATACTCTAGCGGTATATTAACACCCAATTGGTATCATATAGGATTATGTTTCTTTTAAGAAATAAAGAAGAAACAAAAAAAAATATTCACTCTAAATTAGGTGAAAATATATTCGTTGTGATATTCCATCGGTATATTTATATTATATTAGTATCGTGTAGGACTAAAAAATTATAAAGTTACAAAATTATTTATTAAATTCTAAATTAGTATTAAACATATTTTTGTGATACTCTGTCGGTATATTGATATCCTATACGTATCATATAATTTTGAGCTCTTTTTTTAATAAATAAAATAATTAAGAGAAAATTATTAAAGTTGCAAACTTATTTATTAAATTCAAATTAGTAGAAAATATATTCTTTATGATACTTATCGGTATATTGATATCACATCAATATCATATAGAACTGAGGTTAATCCTCTGTGATACCTTGTCGGTATATGTACACCCTATTGGTATATCATATAAGGTCGGTGTTGACGTCAGCATGACATCAGCGCATAAATTTTAGTATTGGGGAGGCGAATTTTAATAGTATGAAGGCATAAAATTTAAAGGCATATATGAATGTACATAATTTGCTTTAAATGGACATGAGTTTAGTTTTCCCTAATATATATGCTGCTAGGCATAATACATAAATTAACTCTTTAACTTGGCTTCAAATCACAAGTTGGAACTCCAACTTTCAACATGCACAAACAAACACTTCAACTAGCCCGTTTTTAATAATTTAAGCACAACTGTTCAACAGACAAAACACATGCACTACAACCTCCATGACATGTGTTTTATGTCCAATCCCACGGTGCCACGTTATTAAACTTATCCCACCTATTTATAATTAAAAAAAAGGAAAAGTAAAAGAAATATTTGTGATTGGCCAAAATAAATTTATTTTACAAAAAAATTCAATAATTTTTTACTCCACATCGAGCCCTCACACCCCCAGCCTCCCACCTCCGCGATGCCACGTTATTAAACTTATTTCACCTATTTATAATTAAAAAAAATAAAAGAAACATTTGTGATGGCCAAAATAAATTTATTTTACAAAAAAATCAAATTTTGTAAATTTTAATTTTTTACTCCACCTCAGGCCCTAATATCCCCCAGCCCCCACCCTGCGATGCCACGTCATTAAACTTAAAAGGAGGGTGCGATGCCACATCATTAAACTTATTCCATGTATTTATAATTAAAAATAAAATAAAATGTTTATTTGTGATGGACAAAATAAATTTATTTTACAAAAAATTCAAATTTTATAAATTTAAAACCTCCTCCGGCCCCCATACAAAAAAAATTAAAAATTTATTTCTACAAAAAATTCAAATCCCCCCCTTCCCCCGCCTATACAAAAAAAAGTTAAAATTTAATTTAGAAATTTTAATTTAATTTTTTACTCCACCTCGGACCCC
>JAPFFP010111238.1:0-18615 GCA_026153255.1 Solanum medicagineum
ATTTAGCGTCACTTGCCCTTTTCATGTCATGTTTCCTTTAAATTGAGCCAATATTGTAAAGTGTGGGGTGTTACATTCTGTCATGACCCAAGCCTACCAGACGTGACCAGCGAACGAAAAATCCGAAGGAATCCCAAACAAGCCTCATAGCGTATCATTACACATCCTTGATTGTGGAAGCCTTTAAAATGACAATGAGAGATAAGCATAAACAAGGGAATTGGGATTAAGGGTAAACTTCCATATCATAAAATCAAGAAACAAGAGAGTCAAGGCTCATAGCATAGATACATAACATGTCCAACAACACGTCTACTACATAGATAAGAGCGGCAGGCCACGATAAACAACCAGGCTCACCCTTATGGTCAATACATAAATAAAGGAAAGATAGCATTAGTACATAGCAAGAGATGATAAGCAACGTCCCCGGAATGGAGGACTCACTAACAAGCTTGAGAGACAATCATACTAGCCACGTGGAGGAGGAGAATGATCAAGCGATGCACCGATTCCTACATGGTGACATTATATAGGCATAGAGGATGCGTTAGTACGTTTGAATGTACTAAGTATATGGGATGCAATGCAACAAGAGATAGACATCATAAGCAAAATGCATAACCATAAGCAATGAATAACATACTAAAAATATGACATGTATGAATGATGTTTGAAGTAAAATCATGCTTACAATCCAAATCAACTTGTATAGTTCATAATACATAGTGTAGGAAGAAACCTCAACCGACATAAATAAGACCAAGTGAGCTACAACTTGGAATCCCGATGTCAACCCCACATCGGAGGAAAGGGCTTACTTGCCAAGGTGAACCTCCTAATGCCTAAGTGGATCCACTAAGCCTTATGTGAATCGGGTACTTGCCTCTAGTTCTTGGACTCGGGTACTCGCCTCAAGCCCTCATATTTAGGGTACTCGCCTCTTAGAGATTTGGGGACTCGTCTCTAATCCCTTCACCTGTGGTGGCACGTAGTTCTAGAACTTGGGACTTGCCTCTAGTCCACTCGGTACGAAGTCTAATCCCACAGGATATATAAGATAATCATACTTTAATAACTTGCAATAAACACAAAGACCTGGCACGAGTAGCTCTCAACATCATTGACCTCAAATGGTGATCCTAACTTCAATCATAAGAATGGGTCATCATCAACGTTACCCTTTCAATAACATCAACATTAAAGGCTCACAAAAGGCATAATCTTAAGAAAGGGGCTTAATCCGGCCCTACAACATCATCAATATTTCCATGATTTAAACACATCTTTAGAAAGCTCATAATCATCGTAGAGTCACTTGAATCATAACTCAACCAATAGATTATCAAAACATAAAGAATCCTTAAAAAGGCATTTTATCAAACACTTGGCGGGTAATACTAGTGTAAAATCATCTAATTCATTATCATGCTAGAAAATGCAATGTAAAACCATCAATAGATACTTGGTAACACCCTCAAGCAATATACATCAAAACCCTTCATCAAATCTCAAGATAGATCAGCGATTCATAGCCTAAAACATAGTAAAATAGTCACAATTTCATAAACCTCAAGATCGTGTGCAGTGAATTTCATAATTAACAAGACCCATGAATGAATCAACTTTAAATCTGCAATATGTAAGAAAAGGAAGCCTGAGCACCATGGGTGAAAGGAACCCATGAAAAACACCCATGCAAGAACCCCACATACCTTAGCTTTGGAGATGAACTTAATGAAGATTGGAGATGGAGACTTGAAGCTTGCTTGAATTCCTTAAGATTCGGAGAGGGTTTTAGCACTTCAAATTTGAGAGAAACATAAGCCTAAGTGTTTGAGTGAGTATTGAGGAATGTCTTGTATGATATGAAGGAAAAATATGGCTAGATATAGGTAGTTTCATGTGTGGGAAGGCTTAGGTATAAGACCCACAGGCCTTGGACCGGACAACAAAAAAAAAATAACACAGAGGCTTGTCGCGCCAAAGAACGCGCACTACACACTGGAATTTGACACTTTTAAATTTCAAATTTTGCTACGGTTGCTCTAAAATTCAGGTTAGACCCGTCTCCCACTCAATTTTGCCCCCTGAAAAAGAATATCAAGTCAGATTTTTGAAATAACACATGGATTTTTGGATATATGGAAATTACGATTCTGGGCACTTCCGAGGCACATTTTCGGGCACTTTTTGGGGTCATTATAATGGCAAATAAGGAACCCGAAGTTACCTCACCCAAGACTCTTAGCATTTATCAAGCATTTATAGATATGTAAGACATCAAAATATTGAATTTAAAGTTAGGAAAGGGACTAATAGAGACATTCATTCACTTGATACATTGGAAGAAGTGAATACTAAATAGCATGTCAAAACATAACAAACTAGATAAAAGGGATATGACATACTTAGGCTACTCTTAAATACAAAAGTCGTGAAAATTGGATAGAAAGTAAAAATCAGCAATAATAACTCAAATAACATAAATGTCTCATAGGTACAAAGCATGAAAAAAAAGGTGAAATCCCGAACTAAGAGGTCCCCAAAGCTACTAGTATTGGTCATCAAAGCTAGCCACATGCCAATGGAGGGGTGGAGCATTGGTCCTTGCATGGTGATATCTTGTAGGCAAAATATATGTTGGTATTTTTTGAATTTGCTAAGTATATTAGATGCAATGCAAACTTGAAACTGTAATGTCATCACACATGAAATTATGATGCCATCATTCCTAAAATTTAGAAATCTCTATCCATGGAATTGTAATGTCATCATTCAAAACATGTTTAGTCATTGTCAATTAGTAACACTGAATATAGAGTAAAATTCAATGATGTCACGACCCAAGCCTAGGGCCTAGACATGACACGGCGAATGAAAAGTCTGGGGACAACCCAAACAAGCCTCTTAGCATATCATGTACAAATCCTTGGTTGTGGAAGCAAAATAAAACAATAACAAGAGTCAATTATTCAAAAGGGAATTAGGACTAAGGGAAGACTTTCATAATCATAAAACATAAGAGGAGTCAAGCTCATAAGCATATAAAAATGTAGTATCAAACAACATGTCTACTTAAGAATGGAGCGGGGGCCAAGACACTTCCCGGGCTCACCCTCATGACAGTGAGTATCAAACATAAAGAAAAAGTCTCACACAGCATGAATAAAATAGATATTGTCCTCGGAGTTGAGGACGCACCAAAGCTTCCTTCAAAGAACTGAACTAGCCACATGGAGGAGGATGATCGATAGGAGCTCTGGTCCCTACATAGAATATCATGTAGGCATAAAGTACGCGTTAGTACTTTGAATGTACTAAGTATGCGGGGTGCAATACAAAAAAGATATAAGCCATAATGTTCAAAATGCATACATATAAGCAATGGATATAATCTCAATATGACATGTATGATCAATGCTTGCAATAAAACGTGCATGTAAAACATTTAACTTGCATAATATATCATACATATGTGGGAAGAGACCTTAACTAACATAGACCAAGCGAGCTACAACTTGGAATCCAAGGCATGACATCCCTTAGTAAGGTGACCGAGCATGACACCCCCCGACGAAGTGTGGTCTACTTGGCAAGGCAAACCAAACATGATAACATGAACTAGATGGATCCACTAGCAAAGACCATTTAGGGAAATAACATAATCCTATGTTGGCACATAGTTTATAGACTAATGACTTTATATAAGGACCCGCTGAGTCGAGCCCCCATCTTAAGCCTCAATCAGTGCTAGGTCTAATCCCACGAGTAGCTCATTTGCATGCTTGACATCTACTAGTGAGCTTACTTGAACTTGAACATGAGGGTAAAATAACATGATTGATCCCTCAACTTGACATAAATAGCTCACTAGAGGGTAAAATCTCGAAATAGGGCTCAACTTGTCACTTGTAACATCATAGATACTTATCATGAATCAAGTACATGCTTGGGAGCCCATAATTATCTTGAAATCACTTGACTTATATATCAGGCAATAGTTCATCAACAACTTAGAAATTCTTTTCATGTAATTTCATCAAACACATGGTGTATTCATGACACTTGTTCAAAATCATGTAACTCGAGAGTATAACAAGAAGGAGTAAAATCAATTCAAATCCAACCTACTAAGATTGTAGTAAAACCCTCATTTTGGGTATCTTGAAATCTATCTCAAAATTCACAATAGTTCATAGTTTTCATAGTTCACATCATGCATAACTTCAATAGATATAAATCAACTCATGGTATGAGATTAAAATAGATATTCATGCATAATCAATTAATACTTGATAAAACCCAACATAATTTACGTTCATAATTCAAATAAGAGATACTTATAGGTAATACAACTTGAAATCATGCAAATTTTCATAAAATGAGAAGGTTGGGCTCCATGGGTGAAAGGACCCATGGATGAAGAACCACATACCTAAACTTGGAATTTCTTAGAGTAAACTTGAAGCGAGACTTGAAGCTTTGACTTGGCCTTTGAAATCCAAAGTTCTTCTTGAGATCGTTGAATTTGAATGGGGATTTTAATAAAATCTTGAAGAGGTTTTAGAGAGGGTTTTGTGAGTTCTAGAGTAATGGCTAAGTATGGAAGATTTCAGGTTTGAATAGGCATTGGGTTTTTAATCCAATGCCCTTGGACGAAATATGAAAACAGGGAAACTATTGCACTGGTCCATGCACCAGGCGCGATACAGACAAGGCGCGCCTGACAAAGTTACAGTACTGTGCATCCTAGGCGCATTGCGGCCAGGGCGTGCAAGCTCTCTGGAAATTGTAAATTAGCAAAACATATTTTTCGCTACGGGTCTTCCAATATCTTGTTTACCCATATCCCACTCAATTGTACCCCCTAATCAATAATATGAAGTCGGATATTCAAAATCATCCATGAATTTTGAGATGTATGGAAGTTAGGATTATGCGGCATTTCAAAGCACATGAGGGATGTTTCAATATCTCTCCCTTGGGAACATTCGTCCCTGAACGTCAAAGAAACATGCGTGAGAGAAGTAATTATGAAGCTTTCAGCCAACATGAATGCAACAAATGTACTTAAACATCATACTCAAAATGTTTCATATATATGCATCAAAATCATCAAAACTTGTGAACTTGAACATGTGTGTATGCAAAAATGACATAAGGGATGAAACTTAAGACTTGAAATCATAGATGGGACTTAATTTATTACCTTCAACTTTAGTAGAGTGGAAAAGGTACAGATATTGCTTTTTCATGTCCGCTTCGGCTTTCCATGTGGTACTTTCAACTTGTTGATTCCTCTAAAAGACCTTGACGGATCCTATGTCTTTGTTCCTCAACCTTTTTACTTGTCTATCAAATATTTCCATCGGGACCTTCTCAAAGGTCAAATTATCTTCCACAACACCCACAACCTATAAGGGCACTATAGCACTTGGTTCACCCACACACTTCCTCAACATAGACACATGGAAGACTGTATGAACCATGCACATATCCGAAGGCAACTCCAATTTGTAAGCAACCTCACCAATTCTTCTCAAAATTCTATAAGGTCCCACAAACCTTGGGCTCAATTCCCTTTCTCCCAAAACTAGACCACACCCTTCATGGGTGAGACCTTCAAGTAAACATTATCACCAATATTAAACTCAAGATCGCTTCTCCTCACATAACTTTTGTCTACTTTGAGCGGTCTTCAACCTCTCCCTTATCAACCTCACCTTCTGCAAAGCCTCTATAACCAAATCTAGGCCTAACAAAGCCATCTCCCCTACATCAAACCAACCAACTAGGGATCTGCAATGCCTACCACATAAAGCTTCAAAGGGAGCCATGCCAATGCTTGAGTGGTAGCTATTGTTGTAAGCAAACTCAATAAGTGGAAGATGTTCATCCCAACAACCCTTAAATATCAAAACACAAACCCCAAGCATATCCTCAAGAGCTTGGATAGTCCTTTCGGCTTGGTCATCCATTTGAGGATGAAAAGTTGCGCTAAACTAGACCTTGGTACCAAGACCCCTTTAGAAGGACCTCCAAAAATGAGTAGTAAATTGATCACCACGATCTAAAATGATAGACAAGGGTACCCCATGCAATCTATCCAACTCATGAATATATAACTTGGCATAATCTTAGGCACCATAAGTTATTTTAACTGACAAAAAGTGAGCCGACTTTGTCATCCCATCAACAATAACCAAAATAGAATCAAAGTGTTTTCTAGTCTTAGGTAAACCAATCACAAAATCCATGTTGATCTATTCGCACTTCCAAGTAGGAATTTCTATGTCTTGGGTTAGGCTACCTGACTTTTGATGTTTGGCTTTCACTTGTTGGCAATTGTGACATTCGGCTACAAACTTGGCAATATCCTTCTTCATACCACCCCACCAATATACCTCCCTCAAGTCTCTATACATTTTGGGGAACTAGGGTGAATAGAATAGAATGAATTATGAGCCTCTTTCAAAATCAACTCCTTCAAGTCATCAACATTAGGCACACACAACCTACCTTGATACCTAAGGACACTATCTCCCCCTTAGGAGAAAACCTCCACTTTACCATGTTTCACCAAAGCCTTCTACTCTAGTAAGGCAGGGTCAAGGTCTTGTTTTGACTTGACCTCTTCAATAAAAGAAGATTTGGAACCATTAACAACCACTACACCACCATTTTCCACTTCATTAAACCTAACCCCCAACCTAGCTAACCAATGAACTTCTCTAGCCACCTCCTTATTACCCACATCAATATGAGCTGGCCTACCCATGGACACTCTACTTAGAGAATTCGCCACAACATTAGCTTTGCCAGGATGATAGTGCACACTCATGTCATAATCCTTAAAGAGTTCTAAACATATTCGAGACAACACATCTACATGAACCCCATACAAATAATAACTCAAAATTTTCAAAGCAAACACCACTACAGCAAATTCAAGATCATGGGTGGGATAATTTCGCTCATGCACCTTTAGTTGCCTAGAGGTATATGCTATAACCTTGTTATTTTGCATCAAAACACACCTCAAACCAATCGTTGAGGCATCATGATACACGACAAACCTTCTAACCCTTCCAGTAAAGCCAAGGTAGAAGCGGAGATGAGCTTGTCCCTCAAAGTTTGAAAACTCTTTTCACATTCATCGGTCCAAACAAATTTTGCCTTCTTTTGGGTCAACTTTGTCATAGGGAAGCAATAAAAGAGAAACCATTCACAAACCTCTAATAGTAACCCGCCAAACCCAAGAAACTCCTAATATCAGTCGGAGTTAAGGGCCTAGGGCAATTCCTTATCACCTCCGTCTTCTTAGGGTCCACTTCAATTCCATCAATCGACACCACATGCCCTAGGAATACAACGTCTTTCAACCAAAATTCACACTTTTCATATTTAGCAAACAACCTCTCATCCCTAAAAATTTGTAACACCACCCTCAAGTGATTCACATGTTCTTCCTCACTACGGGAATAAATCAAAATATCATCAATAAAGACCACCACAAACATGTCAAGGTAGGTTTTAAAGACCCTACTCATGAGATCCATAAATATGTCGGTGCATCAGTCAACCCAAAGGACATTACCAAAAACTCAAAGTGCCCGTACCAAGCCCGGAAGGCTATCTTGGCAATATCACACTCCCTCACCCTCACTTGGTGGTATCCGGACCGAGATCAGTCTTAGAAAAGTGACTAGCCCTTGTAGTTGATCAAAAATGTCATCTATCCTTGGTAGATGATACTTGTTCTTTATAGTGACTCTATTGATGAGTTACTAGTAATCGATGCACATTCTAAGAGAACTATCCTTTTTCTTTACAAACAACCCACACCCCAAGGTGACTTCCTATGCCTTATGAAACCCTTTTTCAACAAATCTCTCAATCGATCCTTCAACTTTACTGAGTCCATACGGTAAGGGGAAATTGAATGGGTTGTATATCAGGGAGGAGGTTTATACTAAAGTCTGTTTTCTTTTAAGGAGGAATACCGGGAAGCTCATCGAGAAAGACATCAAGAAACTCATTGACCACCAGAAGTGACTTAATGGGAAGGACTCTAGACTCAACATCCCTAACCCATACAAGGGGGTAAATGTCACCCTTAGAAATCAATTTTTGAGCTTTAAGACAAGAAATGAATCTACCCATAACCACCACACTACAACTCTCCCACTCAAGGATGGGCTCATTAGGGAATTGGAATCAAACTTTATGGGTCCTACAATCAATGGAAGCATGATATGCATGTAACCAATCCATCCCTAGAATAATATAAAAATCCACCATGTGAAGTTCAACAAAATCACAAGGCAAGACTTTATGCAATTTGGACACGGGGCAATCCGTATAGACTCTTTTAGCATTAATGGACTCACCAACGGGGATAGTCACTTCATAAGGTTCACATAACTATTCGGGACTGAAACGAACCCAAAAAGTGCCCGAAAACATGCCTCAGAATGCTAGAATTAAAATTTCCATGTATCTAAAAATTCGTTCATTATTTTGGAAATCCGACTTCATATTTGTGATCAGGGGGTCAAACTTAGGTGAAAAAAGGTCTACCCTCGATTTAAGGGAGAAAGAATATCACTTATAAATTTTTATGGGATGATTTTCAATAAGCTATTCGCGATGCTTCTGCGACGCGCCTTGGGCGCGCTTTAGTACAAATCCCTCTCCACGTCCTCTCTGCGATAGGGAGATGTGCTTTTTGCCTGACAATTTTTCTTGTGCAGCCCAAAATATTCTAAATGTTGGTCCCAAGTTTCCTAAATATGTTTTTATCTATACATAGTCATATTTCACCCTTATATCATCCTCAACATTTACTAATACTCCCAAAAACACTTAGCCATATTTTCACTACAAATTCCAAGACTCAAAAGCCTCATTCGGATTTAAGGATTCTCTTCAAGCTTTAAGTCTCCATTGTCAAACTTCACCAAGAACTTCTCTAAAGCTAAGGTATGTGGTGTTGAACCATTGGGTCCTTTCACCCATGGTACCTAAGTATCTTTTTACTAATGCATGATTTAAAGTTGATTTTACTGCACAGTAATTTTAGTTCATGAAAGTATGGTTGTTTTGATATGTTTTTAGGTTCAAATCTTAGATCTAATGTTGGATTTGGCGAGGATTTTTGATGTGAATGTCTTGGGGGGATGTTGCAAGGTGTTGATTGATGGTTTTACAATGGATTTTCTTGCATAATTTCATCTCTTAATTGCATGGTCTTTTACCCCCCATTACACACCCCCAACGTGTTTGATAAAATGTCCGATTATGGTTTCATGAGGAAATGAAGGTCCAAAGTATGAGATATGATATGAATGATGTTATGATGATGAAATAAGCTTATGTATATGATTATTCCTATATGAGATGTTGAAATAGAGCTTATGATAAATCCTATATAAAGTGTTTACATTAGACCATGCCCGATCCGGGGGGACAAGAGCCCGAGTAACCATGTTGGGGGTTTATACTCATCAACCATGTGAGGGGTTTATACTTCGTCACTGTGTTGGTAAGGTGTGATTACCATCAACCATGTGAGGTGTTTATACCACACAACCACCAAAGGGTTTATACCTTGAATAGCTAGCTTGGTCTCTTCTACACATGTGATATTCTATATGAGTATGGATTACTTAAGCATGTTTTACTTATGCATTGATCATACATGTCATATTGCTATTTCATGCCTATTGCCTATTGTTATGCATGTTGACTATGAAGCTTATTTCTTGTTACATTGCATCTCACATACTTAGTACATTCAAAGTACTAAAGCATACTCTTGCCTACATGATATGACCGTGTAGGAACCAGTGCCCAAGTTGATCATCCTCCTCCTCAACATGGCTAAGCAGTGGTATTCCAAGATTTTTGGTGAGTCCTCCATTTCGAGGACTTTGGTTTATGTTTTCCTCTTATCTATGTATTGAGACACTATCTTATATTCTACTTGATTATGAGGGTTAGCCCGGTTACTTTGTCTTGGCTCCCGCTCTATCTATGTATGTAGAGGTGTTTGTTGGACAAGTTATAAGCTATGATTCATTGTCTCTTGATGTTAATGTGTTGCAAAGCTTTCCCTTAGCCCCAATGCCCCAATCTATTCTACATGTCTTTTTATATGCTTCTGTGAGATGTGTAATGACAAGTTAAGAGGCTTGTTTGGGGGTTCCTTCAGGTAGGCTTGGGTCATGAAAAACTTGGTATCAGAGCACTAGGTTGTCAGATCCTCGGAATCCAACACACTACATCAATTAGAGTCATATTCATGGTTGTGAAGTGCTCCATGACTATAAATAAGAGGCTAGGAGACGTTTCAGGAAATGTTTCCCTTCTTCATGTTCTAAATCGTACTAGAGAGTTGGGATAAGTTCCCCCCTAATGATTGTTCTTTGATATGCTAGATCATGCAGAATACTAGAGGAAGACGGGCCCAAACTCTCGAGGAGCAACCTACTAATGGTGAGCTCTGGGATGCTCTTACTATGCTTGCCCAAGTGGTGGACAACCAAGTCCAACAAGGGGCCCAAGCCCCTCATGCTAATACCCCAGGAGCTAGGGTAAGAGACTTCATGAGGATGAATCCTCCTGTTTTCTATGGGTCAAAGGTGGATGAAGGTCCACAAGAGTTTATCGATGAGGTCTACAAAATATTGGCTATCACAGGAGTTTGGCCAAAAGAGAAGGCAGAGTTGGCGGCGTACCAACTCAAGGAGGTAGCCCAAATTTGGTATAATCAATGGAAGGGTGAGAAAGGCAATGGCTATGCGGTGCTTTGGGAGAAATTCAAATTGGCCTTCCTTAATCGGTTCTTTCATCTTGAGCATAGGGAAGCAAAGTTGGTCGAGTTTATGTACTTGAAACAAGGTGGTATGAGTGTAAGGGAATGTGCTCTCAAATTTAATCAACTTTCAAGTATGTTCCTCACTTGGTGGCCGATTCTAGGTCAAGGATGAATAAATTTGTTATGGGTGTCTCCGATTTGGTAAGTGAAGAATGCTGGACTGCCTTGCTTATCAATGATATGGATTTGTCTCGGTTGATGACCTATTTCCGAGCAAATAGAAGAGGAGAAATTGAGAAAGAGGAGGGGCCATGAGGCTAAGAGAGCCCAATTTGAGGGCAAGTTCCACAAGGGTGCTAGATTTTGTCAAGGCCAAGGGCCTTCTCATGCTACTAATAGGGGGTTTTCCAATGAACTCCCTAGGCCACAAGGCGTTGGTGGGATGGTTCCTAACAATGTGTGCCCTAAATGTGGGAAAATCCATGGAGGCCCATATTTGAGGGGTTGTAATGCATGCTATGAATGTTGGGAGCTTGGTCACAAGAAAGTAGATTGTCCAAGAAACCGTGGTAGGTCTGGGGTGAGAATGCGGTCCCATTGGATAGAGGTGGTCCTCAAGGTGGTGCCCCAAGGCACAATCGATTCTATGCTCTACATGGGAGGAAAGGGGTTGGTGAAGTCCCCGATGTTGTTCTGGTATGTTGCAAATCTTTGATCTTGATGTATATGCTTTGATTGATCCAAGTGCCACCCTTTCCTTTGTTACCCCCTTTGTTGGTAAAAAGTTCCATGTTGAGTCGGAGTTGTTACATGAGTCATATGAGGTGTCTTACCTTGTGATCTTTTTGAATTAGATATAGTTGATTTTGATGTTATTCTTGGGATGGATTAGTTGCATGCCTACTATGCTTTTATTGATTGTAGAACTAATAGGGTGAAGTTTCAATTCCCAAATGAACCTGTCCTTGAATGGGAAAGGCATGATGTGGTAGTGAGGGGTAGGTTCATCTCATGCATTAAAGCCCATAAGTTGATTTCTAGGTGGTGTTTAGATCATCTTGTGAGGGTCAAAGATATGGAGTCCAAAGTCCCCTTCCATTGAGTTGGTCCCGGTTGTACATGAGTTTCTTGATGTCTTTCAAATGACCTTCCCAGTGTTCGTCCCAAAAGGGAGATAGATTTTGACATAAACTCCTTCTCGACACTCAACCTATCTCCATTCCTCCCTACCGTATGGCCCTGCGGAGTTGAAGGAGTCAAATGAGCACTTGAAAGATTTGTTGGAAAAGGGATTTATTAGACCTAGCCAATCACCTTAGGGTGCACCGGTGTTATTTGTAAAGAGGAAAGATGGGTCACTTAAAATGTGCATCGACTACCGGCAACTCAATAGGGTCACTATAAAGAATAGATATCCTTTTCCAAGGATTGATGACTTGTTTGACCAATTGCAAGGGGCTAGCTTTTTCTCTGAGATTGATCTTCGGTCCGGGTACCATCAAGTGAGAGTAAGGGAGTGTGATATTCCCAAGACAGCCTTCCAGACTAGATATGGGCATTATGAATTTATGGTGATGTCCTTTGGATTGACTAATGTGTCGACCATCTTCATGGACCTAATGAATAGGGTCTTCAAACCGTACCTTGATTCCTTTGTTGTGGTCTTCATTGATGATATTTTGATCTATTCCCATAGTAGGGAAGAGCATATGGGCCATTTGAGGGTCGTGTTGCAAAGATTGTGGGAGGAGAGGTTGTATGCTAAATATGACAAGTGTAAATTTTGGTTGAAGGAGGTTGCATTCTTGGGTCATGTGGTGTCGAGGGATGGTATAAAAGTGGATCCTAAGAAAATCGATGTGATTAGGAAATGGCCTATACCATTTACCCCATCAGACATTAGGAGTTTCTTAGGCGTTGCGGGTTACTACAGAAGGTTTGTGAATGGATTTTCCTCTATTGCTTCTCCTAGTACAAAATTGACTCAAAAGAAGATGAAATTTGTGTGAATGTGAGAAAAGTTTCCAAACATTGAAAGATTGACTTGTGTCCGCTCTTATATTGTCACTACCAGATGGGCTTGAGGGTTTTGTCGTATATTGTGATGCATCTAGAGTTGGTTTGGGTTGTGTGCTAATGTAAAATGGTAAGGTCATAGCCTATGCTTCTAGACAACTCACGATGCATGAAAAGAACTACCCTACCCCCATGATTTTGAATTGGCCACCGTGGTGTTTGCATTAAAGATTTGGCGTCATCATTTGTATGAGGTACATGTTGATGTCTTCACCAATCATAAGAGCCTTCAATATGTCTTCACTCAAAAAGATCTGGACTTGAGACAAAGAAGGTGGCTTGAACTCCTCAAGGACTATGACATGAGTGTGTATTACCATCCGGGTAAGGCAAATGTTAAGGTAGATGCTTTGAGTCGGGTGTCTATGGGTAGCCTAGCTTATGTGGATGTTAGTGATAGGGAGATGGCCAGAGAGGTGCATAGATTGGCTAGATTTGTGGTGAGGTTAGAAGATGTGGGTAATGGTTGTGGTTGTTGTTGATGGTTCCAAATCTTCTTGGATTGATGAGGTGATAGCAAAACAAGACCTAGACTCCTCCTTGCTTGAATTTGAGGCCTTGGTGAAAGAGGGCAAAATAGAGGTTTTCTCCCAAGAGGGAGATGGGACCCTTAGATACTAAGGTAGATTGTGTGTGCCATGTGTTGATGGTTTGAGGGAGAGAATTCTTGATGAAGCCAATAATTCCTTTTATGCTATCTACCCTGACTCCACCAAAATGTATAGAGGCTTGAGGGATGTGTATTGGTGGGGAGGCATGAAGAGGGGCATTGCTAAATTTGTTTTTGGTTGCCATAGTTGCCAACAAGTCAAGGCCGAAGATTAAGGACTGGGTGGCCTAACCCATGATATAGAGATTCCCACTTGGAAGTGGGAGGTGATTGACATGGATTTTGTGGTTGGGTTGCCCAAGACTAGGAAAGGCTTTGATTCCATATGGGTGGTGGTTGATAAGATGACGAAATCGACTCACTTTCTACTGGTCAAGACTACATATGGGGCTGAAGAGTATGCAAGGTTGTACATCATTGAGTTGGTGAGGTTACATGGGATTCCTTTATCCATCATATCGGATCGTGGTACACAATTTACTTCACACTTTTGGAGATCTTTTCAAAGGGGTCGCGGTACCAAAGTTCACCTCAGTACGGCCTTCCACCCCCAAACGGATGGCCAAGCTAAAAGGACGGTTCAAACACTTGAGGATACGCTTAGGGATTGTTCTAAGAGCTTCAAGGTAGTTGGGATGACCATCTTCCATTGATTGAGTTTGCCTACAACATTAACTATCACTCTAACATCGGTATGGCTCCATTTGAGGCTCTTTATGGGAGACGTCGTAGATTACCGATGGGTTGATTTGAGGTTGGAGAGGTGGCTTTATTGGGGACGGATCTGGTTATGGAAGCTCTTGAGAATTTTAAGATGATTAGGGAAAGGTTGAGGACAACCCGAAGTCGTCAAAAATCCTATGGCGATGTGAGCATAAGAGACCTAGAATTCCAAGTGGGTGATTGGGTTTATTTGAGGTTTTTTCCAATGAAAGGTGTAGTCCGTTTTGGTAAAAAGGGGAAGTTGAGCCCGAGGTATGTTGGTCCTTACGAGGTGATTAAGAGGGTTGGCAAAGTAGCTTGTGAGTTGAAGTTGCCTTGTGAAATGAATTTGGTCCATCCGGTGTTCCATGTCTCTATATTGAGGAAATGCATTGGTGATCCTAATGACATTGTACCTCTTGATGTTGTGGGTGATATGGAGGATAACGTAACTTATGATGAGATCCCGGTTCAGATCTTCGATAGGCAAGTAAAGAGATTGAGGAACAACGAAGTGGCATCCGTTAAGGTCCTTTGGAGGAACCAACAAGTCGAAAGTGCTACTTGGAAGGCCTAAGCGGACATGCAAAGCGGTAGCCTTATCTTTTCAACTCTACTCAAGCCTAAGGTACTAATCCTAAGTCTCATATGTGATTTCAAGTTCTACATTTCAGCCCCTATGTCATTCATATACATTCATGTTTATGTTGATAAACTTACGATGATTTTACACTTATGTTGAGGGTTTGAAAATGGTGTTTTACATGTTATGTTGCATTCTCATTGGAGCTGATTTGTTCATGATCACTCTTGTCTGGTACATCTCTTTTACATTCGGGGATGAATGTTCCCAAGGGGGAGATATTGAAATGATCCCCAAAAGTGCCCAAAAACGTGCCTCAAAATGCATGGAATTTTAATTTTCATATATCTACAAATCCATTCATTATTTTGAAAATCTGACTTCATATTTGTCATCAGGGGGTAAAAATTAGGTGAAAAAGGGCCTACCCTCAATCTAAGGGCAAAAGAATAGCTATTATAAATTTTTAAGGGATGATTTTCAGTGACCTTTTCGTGATGCTTCCGCGACGCACCTTGGGTGCGCTTTAATACAAATCCCTCTCTGCAACACGGAGATATGTTTTTGGCTTGGCAGTTATTCTTGTGTGGCCCAAAATATTCTAAGTGTTGGGCCCAAGTTTCCCAAACATGTTTTTATCTATACTTGGTCAAATTTCACCATTATATCATCCTCAACATTTCCCAATACTTCCCAAAACACTTAGCATACTTTCACTTCAAATTCCAAGACTCAAAACCCTCATCCGAACTTAAGGATTCTCATCAAGCTTCAGATAATCTCCATTGTCAACCTTTACCAAGAACTTCTCCAAAGCTAAGGTATGTGGTGTTGAACTATTAGGTCCTTTCACCCATGGTGCCTAAGTCTCTTCTTACTAAAATTGCATGATTTAAAGTTTATTTTACATGTAGGTCTTGCATATTGAGAAATTTACTGTACAGTGAATTTAGTTCATGAAAGTGTGGTTGTTTTAACATGTTTTGAGCTTCAAATCTTGGATCTAATACGTGATTTGGTGATGGGTTTTGATGTGAATATCTTGGGGGTGTTTCAAGGTGTTGATTGATGGTTTTAGAATGGATTTTCTTGTATGATTTCATCTCTAAATTGCATGGTCTTTTATCCCCCATTACACACCCCCAAGGTGTTTGATAAAATATCCGGTTATGGTTTCATGAAGAAATGAAGGTCCAAAGTATGAGATATGATATGAACGATGTTATGATGATGAAATGAGCTTATTTACATGATTATTCCTATATGAAATGTTGTACAAGAGCCTATGATAAATCCTATATAAAGTGTTTACATTAGACCATGCCTGATCCAGGGGACAAGAGCCCGGGTAATCATGTTGGGGGTTTATACTCATCAACCATGCGAGGGGTTTATAACTCGTCATTGTGTTGGTAAGGTGAGATTACCATCAACCATGTGAGGGGTTTATACCACACAACCACCAAAGGGTTTATACCTTGAATAGCTAGCTTGGTCTTTTCTACACATATGATATTCTATATGAGTATGGATTACTTAAGCATGTTTTACTTATGCATTGATCATACTTGTCATATTGCTATATCATGCCTATTTCCTATTGTTATGCATGTTCACTATGAATCTTATCTCTTGTTACATTGCATCTCACATACTTAGTACATTCAAAGTAGTAACGCATACTCTTGCCTACATGATATGACCATGTAGGAATCGGTGCCCAAGTTGATCATACTCCTCCACGTGGCTAAGCAATGTTATTCCAAGATTTTTGGTGAGTCCTGCATTTCGGGGACTTTGGTTTATGTTTTCCTCTTATCTATGTATTGAGACACTATCTTTTGTTCTACTTGATTTTGAGGTTGTGCCCGGTTACCTTGTCTTGGCCCCCGCTCTATCTATGTATGCAGAGGTGTTTGTTGGACAAGTTATGTATTCATTATATGAGTTATGATTCCTTCTCTCTTGATGTTGATGTGTTGCAAAGCGTTCCCTTAGCCCCAATGCCCCAATCTATTCTACATGTCCTTTTATATGCTTCCGCGAATAAGGATGTGTAATGACAAGTTACGAGGCTTGTTTGGGGTTCCTTCAGGTTCTGTATTCGTCGTGTCATGTCTAAGGCCTAGGATTGGGTCATGACAGGGACTCACATGAAGCTTTTTGGCAACAAAAGGAGTAATGAAAGAACGATTGGCACCTGGATCTTTCAATGCATACACATCATAATCAAAAACCTTTAACATACCGGTAACAACATCGGGCACCTCATCCACTCCTTCCTTTCCTTGGAGAGTATAGAACCTATTTTTCCTTGGAGCACCACCTTGTTGGCCTTCTTTTTCCCTTTGACTCACATTAGCACCTTGGCCTTGAGGACGACCATCTCTACCCTTGTTTTGAGCTTGTGGAAATCAACAAGCTTGTGACCCATTTCACCACAACCAAAGAAAGTATTAGAATTCTTCAAACTTGGACCACTATGGATTAGTCATCCTACCATTGCCACCTTGAAACCTTGGGTTAGACACCCCATCATAAGAAAACCTCTTCTTCGAGGCATTGGAGGACCCTTGGCCTTGGAACTTGTGACCTTGTTGAATTTGGCCACCCTTAGACCCTTGGAAACCACCCTCAAACTGAGCCCTCTTGGAATCCCCACTTCTCCTCTTTCTAACCTTTCCCCCCTCAAGTTGTTCAGCATATACCATGTGCCGAGACAAATCCATATCACTTACAAGCATTGCGGTACGACACTCTTTATTTACCAAGTCGGACACCCTCGACACAAACTTGTTCATCCTTGATCTAGGGTCAGCAACCAAATGAAGAACATACTTTTAGAGCTTGTTGAACTTGAGGGTATACTCTCTCACACTCATGGAACCTTGATTGAGTTTCATAAACTCCATCATCTTAGCCTCTCTCAACTAGATAGGGAAGAACCGGTTGAGGAAGTCTGCTTTGAACTCCTCCCAAGGAATAACATCATCATTTCTCCTCTCTAATTTCCATTGAGCAAACCAAATTTGGGCCACACCCTTAAGATGGTAGGCCGCTATTTTCACCTTCTCCTCCGAATTGACCTCTATGATAGATAGCACCTTATAAACCTCATCAACTTGGGGATCTTCCTCTACTTTAGACTCATGAAACTCCAGACGGTCATCCTCATAAAATCCATCACTCTTGAAGCTGGAGTAGGAGCATGAGGAGCTTGGGCCCCTTGGTTCGATTGGTTGATCATAGTGATGGCATTCCGGAATTCATCTTAAGCCACCCCTCCATCTTGAAGAGCTTAAGGAGCGGGAGGGGCCGATTGCTCCTTAGCTGTACGGGCTCTCCATAGTCTTGCTCTTGGTAGTGGCATGATATAGAATAGCAAAAGAGCATTCATTAGGGGGGAAAGCCTTATCTTTACATCTAAAGCACGATATAGATCATGAAGAAGTTAAACATTAACTAAAACGCCTCATAGCCTCCTATTCATAGTTATGGCATGCTTCACAACCACGAAATAATACTCTAATTTACAGGGTGTGGTGGATTTGAAAGGACCATTAACAACCTGGTGCTCTGATACCTAGCTTGTCACGACCCAAGCCTGGGGCCTAGACATGGGCGAATGGGAAGTCTGGGTACAACCAAAACAAGCCTCTTAGCATATTATGTGCACATCCTTGGTTGCGAAAGTAAAATCAAATAATAACAAGAGTCAATTATTCAAAAGGGAAGTGAGACTAAGTGTTAGACCCCGTATTTCTTTAAATTAAGGATAATTATCCAATTGAAAATTTTGTTGTGGATGTCGTGTAATTTGAA
>JAPFFP010111259.1:0-18613 GCA_026153255.1 Solanum medicagineum
CAAACTTAATTATGCACGCTAAATTCACTCGATATTCTAATCATGCACCGGAAATATACTTAAGTTCAAATTACACGACATCCACAACAAAATTCTCCAATGAGATAATTATCCTTAATTTGAAGAAGTACGGGGTCTAACGGACACGTGGAATTTGATAGTTTTTGAAGGCAACAATTAATTCACAATATTAAGAATGCTAACCTTTGATAAGGACTAGGTCCCTCTGCAAGATTATGAACGTTGAAGCTATTTCCTCTTCTTTAACTTTTGTCAATCCATTTTGAGCATAAATCTGCAGGAAAGAATTTTTATCAGAATTATGAAAAATCAGTAATTAGGATACCTACTCCCTAATTATAGTCAAAAGAAAAGAAAGAAGATTAAGTATTATTCAACATTCTCAACTTCAACATATTCCTTTGAAACATTTCTTTACTCAAAGGTTTAGTGAAAATGTCAGCAATCTGATCTTCAGTCTTGCAAAATTTCATGATGATATTCCCTTTTTCAACATTATCTCTCAAGAAATGATGTCTTACATCAATATGCTTAGTCCTTTTATGATGAACAGGATTCTTTGTCATGTTAAGTGCACTTGTGTTATCACATAACAAAGGAATTATATGTGTGATTACACCAAAGTCCTTGAGTTGTTGTTTGATCCACAACAATTGTGCACAGCATGAGGCAACGACAACATATTCAGCTTCTGCAGTTGAAAGAGCAACTAAGTTTTGCTTTTTAGTTCCTTATGAAACTAAACATGAGCCTAGGAAATGAGCCATTCCTGATGTGTTTTTTCTATCCACTTGATAACATGCATAATCAGTATCAACATATCCTACAAGTTCAAAAGTGTCACTTGCAGGATAGTATAAGACCAACCATGTCTTCTTCAAGTCCTTTTTGCTACCTTTAAATGGGATTCCTTAGGCATTGCTTGGAACCTTACACATATTCCTGCACTATAAACAATATCAAGTCGACTAGCAGTTAAGTAAAGCAATGATCCAATGATACCTCTATACATTGTCTCATTTACATGATTTCCTGACTCATCTGCATCCAACTTTGAATTTGTGCCCATAGGGGTATCAATTGGTTTTGAATCCTTCATTTCAAATTTCTTCAACAACTCCTTGATATATTTTTCTTGACAGATTGAAATACCTTCAGAGGATTGTTTGATTTGTAACTCAAAAAGAAGTTTAGTTCACCCATCATGCTCATTTCAAATTCACTTCTCATAAGGTTAGAAAATTCATCACACATTGAATTTGAAGTAGCACCAAAAATAATGTCATCAACATATACTTGAATGATTAATAAATTCCTACCTCTAGTTTTCAAGAATAAAGTATTATCAATTTTACCTCTCTTGAAATCATTTTCTAGTAGGAATTTAGATAATCTTTCATACCATGCTCTTAGTGCTTGCTTCAATCCATAAAGTGCTTTATCCAATTTGAGAACATGATATGGATAGCTGGGATCTTCGAAACTAAGGGTTGTTTGACATAGACTTCTTCCTTCAAGTAGCCATTTAGGAAGGCACTTTTGACATCCATTTGATACAATTTGAATCTCATGTGAGTTGCAAATACAATAAGGATTCTAATTGCTTCCATTTTTGCCACAGGAGCAAAAGTTTCATCATAGTCAATGCCTTCTTCCTGATTATAACCTTAAACTACTAACCTTGATTTATTTCTTATGATTGTTCCATGTTCATCACATTTACTTCTGAAAACCCACCTGGTCCCAATGATTTTTCTGTCAGATGGTTTTGGGACCAAGTGTCATACCTTACATTTTTCAAATTGGTGCAGTTCTTCTTGCATCGACTTGATCCTGTCAACATCCTTCAAGGCCTCCTTAACATTTTTAGGTTCAATAGATGAAATAAAAGCTGAAAATGTTGTCATGTTCCTCATTTTGGATCTGGTTTGAATATCCAAATTCAAAGGAGAAATAATATTATCAAGAGGATGAGATGACTGGTGTTTCCAACCTATTTTTCTTGGCTCCTGTTGTTATGCTTCTGCACTGTTCTGAGTCTGATCAAGTTTATCCATCCCTTCTATTTCTGCTGATCGATCAGGTCCCTCTTTAGAATTTCCAGCATCAGTTTTGTCTTGCACAAGATCATCAGCTACTTGTCCAAGGCTGTTTTCAGATCTATGAAACTGAAGAATATCTTCAAATTCAGTTTCATCAAGATCCTTAAGCCTCTCAAGGTCTTCAGTTTCATCAAAAATCACATGAAAACTTTCTTTAATGCACTGTGTTCTTGTATTAAAAATTCTATAATCTTTGTTGAAAGATGAGTATCCAACAAAAATCCGTTCATCACTCTTGGCATCAAATTTACCAAGATCATCTTTTCCATTATTTAAGACAAAACACTTACATCCAAATGTTTTTAAGTATTTTACCTCTGGCTTTTTGTTGTACAGCAGCTTATAGGGGGTTTTGTTGAGAATATATCTGATTAAGCACCTGTTTGTAACATAATAAGCAGTATTTACAGCTTCTGCCCAAAACCACTTTAGAAGACTAGACTCTATAAGCATAGTTCTAGCAATGTCCACAAGAGTTCTATTCTTTCTTTCCACCACTCCATTTTGTTGAGGAGTCCTTGTGCTAAGAAGTTGTGATGTATACCATTTTCAGCACAGAAAATATCCATCTTGGTACTTTCAAATTCTGTTCCATGATTTGACCTTATTCCTGCTATCTTGCAATTTAACTTTGTTTGAATCATTTTTGCAAAAATAATCAATATATCACAAGTTTCATCTTTAGATCTTAAGAACATGGTCCAAGTGAACCTTGAATAATCATCAACAATAACGAAAATGTACCTTTTTCCTCCCCTGCCTTGAACTTTGATTGGTCCACACAAGTCCATGTGTAACAGTTCTAGAGGCTTTGAGGTACTTACCTGTTTCTTCTGTTTGATTGATGATCTGATCTGCTTTCCTTTTGCACATGCTTCATAAATCATCTTTTCTTCAAACTTTATCTTAGGCAACCCATGGAACATGTCCCTATACACAAGTTTTTGAGCAGAGAAATGCTAACATGACCAAGCCTTTTGTGCCAAAGTTCTGAGTTTTCACTTTGAGCACTAAGACATGTAAAATCATCTCCTTGTATTGTGCTTAGATCAACAACTTACATGTTCTCTACTCTTTTATCCATCAACACCACTTCTTGATTTGCTGAATTTCTAACTGTACAACTTTCAGAAAGGAATTTAACTTCATTGCCTTTGTCACAGATCTGAGATACACTCTAAAGACTGTATTTAAATCCATTGACATAATATACATTTTCAATTGAGTGTTCCAAAAATTTTCCAATTCCTAGAATTTGACCTTTTTTCCTATTTCTAAAAGAGACACCTCCACCTTGAAGTGCCTTAAGTGAGAGGAAACTTTCAACATCTCCAGTCATGTATTTGGGACACCCACTATCTATATACCAGCACTAGTTAAAATTGTCTCTACTTACCTGCACGGGGATCACTTGTTATGTTTAGGAACCCATTTGAGTCTGAGTTCTCAATAAGCTGTTAAAGGAGTAGTAAGGGTCTTCTTGGTCCAGTGAGGCAAGACTCTTTTCTTCTTATTTGGTTTTGTGTTGGAATCAGGTCCTACATTTCTTTTCTGTTGGAAATATTTTGACATGTTTCCTTTTTCCTTTAGTAGGCTTGAAAATCCACCTTAAGATGACCATTTCTACCATAATGCATACATAGTAAATTGTCAGAAACAGTGACATATTTACTATGCGGATTATAAGGAGGTTCTATTTTCCCATATCCTAGACCTTCCTATCCTCATGACTTTGACTTGTTAGATTCTCCAATATCTTTGAAGATGAGGTCCATTTGAGAGATTTATCTAGCTCTTCCTTGACACGATTTAGATCTTTCTCTAACTGGTAATTTCTTTCTAAAGCCAAGTTCATCTTCAATTGAGCTTTTTTTTAACTTGTTTTCAAGATCAAGTTGCAGACTACTACCTTCAAGTTTTCCTTATCAGTTGTGACCCCCTTTTCTAACCTTCTTGACAATTCTAAATTCTCATATTCTAGAAGTGTCAATTTTCTCTCCATTTCTGACATTTGTACAACCAATGCAACCTTTTCATTTTCAACACTATTAATTAAGAGGTCCTTCGCAGTTGTTAATTCATTTATTGGATCAATCAATACTTCAGCTAACCCTCTTAACTTTCTGGAGGAAAAGACATTCAAGTTTTGCTTAAAGTCATCGAGAGTTACCTTTTCATCTTCTTCATCATCAGATTTAGCCATGAATGTAAACATAGAGTTGAAAGTATCTTCATTGTCTTTGAAAACCATCAAAAAGGCATCTTTCGAGTTTTCTAAATCCTTAGAATCACTGGAAGTATCTCCCCAAGCACCAAAAGCTTTCTTCACAATTCGGTCAGCTGCAACCTCCTTCTGAGATTTCTTAGCAGGGACTTGGTCCCTTCTTTCACCACTTGCTTTTGCATATTCCATTTTTTGTAATGAACACTCTCTTATAAAATATCCAGATTTGCCACATTTGTGACACAATTCAGCAGCAGCTCCTGGTTTGCTACCTTTTCTGAAGCCTCCATGTTGTCTCACAATCTTCTTAAATCTCTTGGTTAGATAATCCATATCTAATCCTTCATTATCATCATCTTGAGAGGGTTTTAAGACAAGAGTTTTATCTTTCTTTCCTTCCTTTTATCTGTTTAATTTATAGGTTTGAAGATTCCCTATGAGTACATTTATAGTGAGGGTCTTCAAGTCTTTTGCTTCAGTAATGGCATCTACCTTGCTTTCCCAAGATTTAGGAAGAATTCTCAATATCTTTCTAACCTACTTGATCTGAATGATGGGTTCACCAAGACATCTCAACTCATTTGTGATAGAAGAGAATCTTGTGCACATGTCATGGATTGATTCTTCTTCCTTCATGGTAAAGTTTTCATACTAAGAAGTCAGTATGTCAACTCTTGATTCTTTGACTTGCTTAGTCCCTTCATAAGCATTTCTCAGACAGCCTCATATTTCTTTTGCTATTTCACATGCAAAAATCCTATTATATTCTTCAGCACCAATACCACATACAAGAAGCTTTTTGGCTTTGCAGCTTTTCTCAAGTTTTCTCTTATCAGCTTCATTGTATTGTTGTCGAGTTTTGGGAACTGTTTTACTGATCTCACCTTCTTTGATTTCAATTGTTGGAACATGAGGACCATCTAACACAATATCCTATAGCTTACTATCTTCAGCCATAAGAAAGTCATGCATCCTAGTTTTCCACCAACTGTAGAATCGCCCATTGAATCTAGGTGGTCTTATGGAGGATTGTCTTTCTTCCAAGTTGAGTGGAACAACCATTCTATTTTCTAGGAATCTCTCTAGGTGTTAGCCAATTAGAGAGCCCAATGCTCTGATACCAATTGTTAGAATGAGTGCTGCCAATCTAACCAGGGACCAGGTCCCTCGTTACAGTAATGAATTGTACAGAAGTAAAAATACACAAGATTTTTACGTGGAAAACCCCTTGCTCAAGGGAGTGAAAAATCACGACCTGCCTTCAGGATTTCAGTGAAATTTCATTATCATCTAAGAGAAGAAATCATTACAACCTCTTGTAATTCTAAGGATTAACCTCCTAATCTCTTCTCCCTTACAATGATACCTGAAATTCCACCTAAGCAACAACGCCTTGCTGCCCACTAAACTAATTTCTCCAAACTAGTTTAGACTTTTCTTCTTAGCTAACTCTAGCTAATGACCCACAATACAAGAAGAATTATTTTGACCAAAACACTAAGTTCATTTTTTAAGATTAGGACTTGATTTACAGATGTAAGAATGAAAAATCACAAATTGAAGAAATATCCTTAGAATAACAAAGACAAGAGTAGAACAAAGTAGTAAACAAGTTGTTCTTGAGGATGATTTCTTTCTTCTCACAAAGACTCTTTTTTTTACTCTTTTTCTGGATGGTTTGTTCATTCTTCAAATGCCTCAATATATAGCCTTGTTGAAGCTCCTTGCCGTGTGCACCTATGCTGTCCATCATCATTGTTTGAAGCTCCTTGTCATGTGCACCATACTGTTAAACATGCTTTACAACCTCCATTCCATTTATCTTCTAGATTCTTAATTTAGAAGATAATGTTGTATGTTGAAGAAATGCTTTATAGTTTTTCCTTTCCATTTGCTTTAAGCTTTATAAGGAGAATGATGTTGTTGTAATGCTTAGAATAATAATACTTTCATGAGTGGGAAGCAACATAAGGAATAAAGCTTACACCTTTTCCTTTATCCCATAAAGTATATTCTTCTAGGATATATTAAAATAATGATTCTGCACTATTTTAATATATATATGAGCAGCATGCCTGTATTTGGTCATATGAAAGTATGATTGCTTCAACTAAATACAACATGCAAATTGTGTTAATTTAGATAAGATTTCAGTTGTTCATTTTCTTATATGGGACCTGGTACCACATTACATTCATACTGAGAAATAAGTTTGTTAATTCATCAAAACTTCAACTTAACAATATGCATGTTTGTGTTTCCTGAGTTATAGGAGTAAATTTGTTAAGAGTTTTAATGTTAATACTTACTCAACTATGTAGTGCTTGTGCCCAATATTAAAATTTGTTTTAATAGACAATACTTTTAAATTTGTTTTTAAAGCTAGTTTAGATTAAAATGTTATCACAGTATACCTTTTTGATATACTAGTCTCTCCGCACGCGCGTTGCTTGTGTTTCTCATACAACAATAAGTATAAAGTACTCTTATAAAGTCAAATAAATATTATTATAAAATATGATATCAACTTAACCACAATCAATTGATTTTACCTTTTTTTTTCCTTTAAACTATAAGTACGATTAAAAATAAGTGTGAAACTATAATATTATAACATTAGAACGGTGCACAACTTTAAAACAATGAACCAAACCTTCCAAAGATAATTATAAAAACCACGAAGAATCCAACTTCCTTAAATTCTTTTTGGTAATTCTAGATAAAGTGAAGACATCAAAATTATTGTACAATCTATTGTTACTCACATATTGTAGTTGATTTATGTGAAAAATATTATGTCGGCTTCAAAAATCAATTACAAATAATATCATTATTAATTTTAAAGCTAAATTATCACTTATATGAATAAAATAAATAATTTAGAGAACTTGAAAAATTAAAAGCATACTAAATTAGTATGCATTAATTAACCGAACAATTTCGTAGCATTGAAAGAGATCATGTAGTTGTTATCCTTAGAACTTTGCCAAAAAGTTTTAGTTTTATCTCTTTTGTCTTCGTCTAAATTCATGAATATAAACATTTCAACTATTGATCAGTATAAACAAAAGCGAAGATAAATTAACAAAGCTAAAATTAGAAAATAAAATTCTCTCTGACTTTTCTATTTATATTTCCAAAACATTTTAGTTGGGAACATAATAAATAATTATTGATTAGTTGAAAATATTAATATTACTCCAAACCAAATAGCACTGAATACATTCCATATGGCAATATGTATAGAGCTTTTATATTTCTATACAAAACAGTAACATGAAATTCTAGAAAGAGAGACAATCATAAATAAAGAATTAGATTGAAATGGTGATTTCTAATTTAAAAAATAAATCAATAATCAAATAAACTGCTAATAATCTTACAAACAAATAATACAAATATAAAATTAAAAAAAAGGGGGAGAAGAGAAACTTTACCAGAGGAGTAGAATGCTAGTGGAAGAACCCAAGATGACAAATTTGATAATGATATATATTGATTTAGCTGCAACTTTTCAAATTCTTTTTAATTTATGATTGAAACGGGTTAAAAGTTAATTCATTTCTTATTCAAGAACAATCATTCAATTTTCATTATTTTAGCAATTATGACTCTTAAAATTCTAGTAACCCTAGGTGGCTCTTGTTCTTCCAATAACATACCCTTTCTGTTTACTAACTCATGTAATTTATGATAATTTATAGCTGAAATCAGTAATTATAATGTCATAACTAATTCTGCAGTTATGTGAATAAATAGGACTTAATTAATTTTTCTATTTATTTAAATAATTAATTAAGTATATGGGCAAAATGGTAATCTAACTTTTGGATTAATGTATATATTTCTACTATAGTAGAAAAGATTAGTTTCAACATGTATGCTTAATGTCATTTATTTCTAAAGTAAGAACATTTTGGTCATTTGATCCATAATATGGATGTGTTGCTTTTTTTTGACATGCCATATATTGAAGCTCTTCAATAAACATGTGGCATCTTTTATTGTCTTTCACATCTTTCCTTCTAAGCTTTCTATCTCCATCTCTATCTCTACATGTATGCTGAGTATATTTTTCCTTCGTGTGGTTGTTCCAACAGATGTTATATCATATTATTTATATTTTTTTTAATTATTTTCTTCTCTATTTTGGGTTGTATTTGAAACAGGTCTCAATTTCAACTAAACTAGATTGAGATGCAAAATTTGTAAGACTTTCTTTTGAATTATAAGAAAATTCTAAATTTTGGGTATAACTTCATCTTTCTTTCTGTTCCATATTTATGGTAACTCATCGGATTCCTCTACCTTCACTTCAAATTCTAGGTGACCGTTTTTCTTCCTTTGTCTCAACACATTATTTTTTTCCTTCTTTGGTTGTATTTTTCTTTTATTGTTAAAAGTGGCCATTTTCAATGCTTATTGGGACCCCTATCAAGTTTGATTCTTGTTAATTTTTTCCTTATTATTAGGTTTATCATATGGTAATCTACTATTTATGTTCCCCGTATCAATGGATTCTGAGTATTGATCCAATTTCGGCACTGTTGTGATGATTGATTTGATGCTTAAGTTGATATGAATTTTTGTTTATGGATATTTATTTCATATTTCGTGAAATGGGTACTTATTGTTTTGTTTTTCCCTTTATTTTGTTTATTCTGCATGTTTAATAGTACTACAAGAAATTTAAATTTTAAAGACATACTATATAAAATTATAGATTCGATAGTCGCATATTTTACAGCCTTTGGATTCTAAACTGCCTAGCAAAAAAAAATATTTTTTTTTACAATCCTTTATATTTTTTAAATGATGAGTAACAAAACTGTATTATTTATATCTCTTGACGATCTATATTTCTAAGTAATTTTTCTTGGGTCTTAGAAATAATTTATTATTGCGAGTTTTGAATTCGTGAATTTGATTACTGAGTGTGGGATTTGAGCGAAGCGCGGAAGCTGTTCGATGAAATGCCTCAAAGAGACAGGGATAGTTGTAATACTATGTTAGATGGATATACCAAGGCAAAGCAAATGAACATGGCATTTGAGTTGTTTAAAACTATGGCACAGAGGGATGTCGTCTCATGGTCCACCATGTTCTCGAGTTATTGCAAAGCAGGGGATTTGGAAATGGCTCGAATGTTATTTGACAAGATGCCTTCCAAGAAATTGGTTTCTTGGACAATAATGATATCAGGATATACTAAAAATGGTCTTGTTAATGAGGAAATTGAGTTGTACATGCAAATGGAGGATGCGGGTTTGAGGCTTGATGTTGCTGCTTTTGTTAGCATTCTAGCTGCCTGTGCAAATCAGGAATGTTTAGTTTGGTAAAAGAGTGCATGATTCCGTATAAAGGAGTATGTACAACTTTGGTTTGTAATGCAATGATTGATATGTATGCCAAGTGTGGAAGTTTGCATTATGCAACAAGGTCCAATCTTCTCGTCATAAGATGACAACTGGGGGTGTTCACCGGGGCGGTTTAGGTCGGTTATTGGTCAAAATCAAAATCAAACCAACTTAATTCGATTTTTAAATTCTTAAAACTAAACCAACCCAATTATAATATACATTTATCGATTTGGTTGTTATCGATTTTGATTCGGTTGGTTCGTTTATTCGGTTATTAACTATACATAAAAATAAAAGCAATGATACATTTACAATGGAGAAAAAGTGACAAAAATCAATTCAAAACAAAAAAATAGGCAGAAAAACTAATATTATAAAACTTTCAGTCTCTAAATTTACTAAGAAAAAGTTTCAAAATTTACCTTTTTGGCCTAGAAGAAAAAGCTAGTAACATTTCTAGTCCCTCCAATAATTATAGACATTCATATACATGAAATTAATAAGATAAATATTCTCGTTTTGAGTATTTATACTTTCATATTAGATTAAAAAAGAAAAAATATTTTTATAAATAATGTATTATGTATGTATAACTATAAAATATATGAATATAATTTTGTCGGTTCGGTTCGATTATTTCTTCGATTTTTTTGATCAAATCCAAACCCAAACCAAATACCATTGATTTTTAAAAAACTAAAACTAAATCAAACAAAAAAAATCAATTTATTTAATCGGTTAGGTACGATTTTTCGGTTTGGATCGATTTTTATCCAAATCGTGAATACCCCTACTGACAACTACTGACTGTCAAGCTGATGCATCACAATTTTTATAATATGTAAAGTTCATCTTAAATAATATCTAGATCTTGTAAAAAAACTTGTCTGCTATCAAACTTCAATATCAATTAGACACAAGAAGCTTATCTTTTCGGTCTTCGCATCTTTGCATTTCACTTCCCATGACATATGTTTGCAAATTGTGAAGTGAATGTAAAGTTCTCAAACGTGTTGCGCCCGTGCTGGCACGACCAACATGTAATGACCCTCCAGGTCATTTATGGTTCTGCGAATATTTTATTACTTTGAGAATTTGCATATCGACCTGGGGCTAGTTGTGACTTGTTGAGACAAATTGTTTGATTGTGGGGTGACATGTTCGACATTTATGTAGCGTTTCGAGTTAAATGAGAGATTCTAACCGTAAAATGAATTTTTAGGTAAAATCCTAGTAAATGGTCTTGGAGTGGAATTCTGACGATTCCATCAGCTCCAAAATGGCCAAATTAGGCTAAGAACATGTTTGGTGCAATTATATCGAGTTTTGTAAATTTTAGCCGCCGGAACAGGTCAATAGACGACTTTAGTCGACGTCTTTAGTAAACGTACTCTAAATGAAATTTCTAACCATAGCGTTGGACTGGACCGTCGAGTTTGGTCTAGGAGGACTTTTCGTTTGATTCCTAGTCCTTTCGGATGTATTTTGGCCCCTTCGGTAAACTTTGATATTGGGAAACAGGACCCACATTGGAATAAAATGACCTCCAGTGGGAATTTTGACTACATCATTGAGTCTAGAATGCCATTTCCGATTAGATTTTATATATGGATTGTATTTTTGTGACTTCGAATGAGGTCGGAACATCAAAATTAAGTTTGAGCGGTTGTGGAAGGCCATAGCCGGTGGATGACATGGGCTAATGAGGGGATGCCATGTGGAGGCGGTTCGAATTATTTTTAAAAAAACATATATAAAACATGAAACTCTGCAAAAAATTTTGAGAAGCAAACTTAAACAATCCAGTTCATACGCCCATCTTTTGGACTCGATTTCTCTCTCGTTTTTCCAGGAGAACATTATAGATGTGTCAAAAATTGATTTAGGCGCACTGTTTAAGGTAACGATCCTTGTTATTCAGCTGCATTTCGAATACCTTTTCAGAAACTTCGACATGTGATTTCTTATCCATTTAGGGTCCAATTTTGGTAGAATTTGAGTCAATTCTGCATATTTTTACGAGGTGCACGGTGTAGTAATGTTGGAATGATTGATAAGGTTCTGTTTGGTGTGAAAATTCAGTTTTACCTGCTGTCATATTGTGCTTTTTTTCTGAAAACTTTGCATTGCAATATTTTGGTCGTTTCTTATCGGAATTAAGTAAACTTTAAGTCTAAACTATACTACTTTACAAGAACTACACTGGTATACTCAGATTCTGCTAATTCAAGTGTAGTTTTGCTCAATCTGGAGAGAAAGATGTTGTATAATATGTATAAGTCGATAAGAAATGTCACTCCAAAATGTTGTTTCTGATTATTCTGAGTGTCGTGTTGAGCTCACTTTTTGGCTATAGACTCGAGGCGACGTGAGGATCATTTTACAGGGGTTGGTTTGGTATTTCAGGTGTGGGTCTCACTTTCTCCATTTTAATCGCAATTTATCTATTCTCCCCCGGATCTCAAGAGATTACAGCCAAAATAGTCGTGTTTATGTTGTAATTCATATTTTGGCAGTTGAGCAGCAATTGGAGGCAGCCAGATAGCGTAAAGCTCATATGGACTGATGCGGAGAATGTGAATTTGCCTTCCAGGTTGGCTAGGCTTCTCTTTCCCGTAGATTGAGCTGAAACTTATATTGTATATCTGTATATGTTTGGGGAAGCATTAAACTAGAGGCTATACATGCTAACTGAGACTGTGGTTAGTTTTAGATGTAGCAGTAGTATTATTTGTTGTAATAACTGGTTTCGGTATCATTTCAGGTTGTGTATGAGTTTGTTAAAGGTTGTAGGTAAATGCACACCACATGATTGACATGTATGCCTAATTAGTCCCTGGTTGCTTGTTGTACTCTTGAGGATATGTTGAGGCATTGTGTTGTGGTTCTGTCGACATACTGTGCTCCTGGCTACCTAGGTGCTGGATTATGGTTCAATTAGTAAGGTGTGTGCTGCATCTTGGGAGTTAACTAGATTGTCTGTTGTTGAGCTGGATATTTGCTGTTTGATCAGCCGGGTTACGTTACTTTGGAGAATTTTTATACTTATCAATGGTTTGTCTGGTGTGATATTAGTACTTATAATGGTTCTGGTTATCTGATTTCAGTTGGGCCTTAGCCTACGCTTAAGCCATTGCTGCCCTAGACTTTCATTGTTCAGAGCCTATACTGTTACATATACAAACGGTGTGACTCGAGAGGCCTAATTTACTATTCATAGGTTCGAGGACCAGTTGATTATTTTTGGGTTCGAGGCCCAATTGATATCCTTGGGTTCGAGCCCCAGTTGACTATTTCTGGGTTCGAGGCCCAGTTGATTGTGTTAGGGGGATTCTTTCTCCCGCGAGGAATACATCCCACCGTTATATATATTATCAGACCATCTGGCCCTGGCCAACTGCCCCGACTGGAAGCCAGGTCGGGAAGAGGGTTCGAGGCCCCATTGATATTATAGGGGTTCGAGGCACCAAGTGATGATTAGGGGATTAGGGGATCGATGCCCCGAGTGAGTGTTAGGGTGTTTGAGGCCCCATTGATATTATAGGGGTTTGAGGCCCTGAGTGATCGTTAGGGGTTCGAGACCCCATGTGGTACTATATCATGTACTGGTTGTGATCTCATACCATCTATAACTGAAACCTGTACTCTTCCACCTATTCACATCGTGATTGTGCGTGGGTGTACCTCCTGGGCTCATGAGGGCTCAAAAGGCGTTAAGGCTTAGACACTAGAGCCTTACACCCACGTACAACCGATCTTTGTTCTAATGATTTGGAGATCTAGGCTCTGTGATGGTTCTATGGGATTCTATGATAGTTTTGAGGGATTCTATGATGATCTGTTGGTTCTATATTGTCCTTAGGTGTGCCTTCTAAGCTTATGGGGGCCCAAGTTGGCGTACAGACATAGATACTAAGGCCTTGCACCACGTACAACACTATGCTTCAGTTGGGGGCAGTTGTAGTATTAGCCTACGTAGTCTTCGTCAGTCGGTATCAATGTTCACCATTTAGGATGGTTCAGTCTATCATTGTTCTTCATTTCGGTTGGTCTGTTATGGTTGAGGGTTTCTGATATGCCTATGCCTTGATCTGGGTTTTTTTGATACACTGCAGTAGTTTCTATATATTTGGGCTTTATTTATGATCACTATTTCACTCAGTCGGCCGACGATGCCTACTAGGTGCCTTTTCTGGTACCCACCCTTACATTTTTTGCATCTTCCCATGGTGCATGTCCAGGTATTTTTTGCGGTCACCGAGTTAGGAGTATGCTAATGATTCAGGGGACATAGTTGAGCATTAGCAGATTTGGACATTCTGCAATCTCGTTCTCCCTAGCAGGCTGTCTTTTGAATTCAGACACTGGCCTTGTATATGTAGTTTGGATTTGTACACGTAGATGGTTGTTCTGGTTATTTATAAAGATATGTATATTTTAATTTGAGTCTATAGTAGCTCTGTGCAGGTGACTTCCAGGTCCTGGGTAAGTTGTGTTCGTTGTACTCATATGTTGATGGTATCTTTATTGCTATTGATTCAGGACAGGGGACGTGGACATTGGGTTGGCTTGCCTATAGGCGGGATCTAACAAGTGTCATCATGACTTGAGAGGTCGGGTCGTGACAAGGTGGTATCAAAGCCTTATATTCGTTGGTCTTATCTGTACAGAGCTACCGTTAAGTACAGTCCAGTAACACCGATACTTGTATGTTAGTTGTTGTTTAAAGGCTGTGTGGGCTGTGAATACTCCTGATAAAGATAATACAGGCGGGAGAGGTTGTGACTGAGGCAATACTAAGCATCGATGTGTTCGGTATATTCGTATTTTATTATTTGACTGCTGGTCTGATCCCTTGGTCTTCCTGATGTGGATGAGTATACTAACCGGTGGAATTCTGAGTAACTGTCACTTATGCTATTTATTTACCTTAGTAGGGGCTAAATGTAAGTCAAAACACTGTGATTTATATAGATGATTCTTTTACTGCTTGACTACTAGAGTGGGTAGTCTGATACGAGAGTTACATACTATTTAAAGGGATGGCCATCAGTTACACCCCTAGTTATACCTTGTATCTCTATGGTTATGATCCTGTTGTGATGATTCTGTTGATATGCAGTTCTCCTGATCCCTTGGTGACTAGATTGTAGGACAAATGCTATGTTTGGGGGCTTAGTTGTGCTATCTATTGTTGGATGGGATATTATTGCGTTATCAGTTGAGCTACCCACGACTCAGCCTTGGAGACTTCTTGTAATTGTTAGCTGGCTGGGATTGTGTTGTCTGGATTCATAGACGGGCTTGCTAATGGGGATGTTGATCATTTTGTCGGGTTGCCTTGTACTTGAACTATGGTCTTACATTGTCAACTGCATTACTTAACTTATCTCCTCTTAGTTGACTACGAGTTCCGAGCTTCTTTTATCCTGGATCAAGTATCGAGGTAGTGAAAGGTCCTTTTTATTAGTGAAAGATTTGGTATAGTGGTTTCTCAGGATTGTGATACACAAGTCCAATGATATTGTCGAATGGCCTTGGTTTTAATGCTACCTTGGGGTGGGGGGTGGATTGACTTTTTTCTAGTGTGCGGTTGCCGATGTCGTACTCCAGTTGGCTAGTTTGAGCCTGCAGAACTAGGAAGCCATTTGGGGTTAAGTTGTAAGGGTTGCTTGCATAAGGAAAGAGGAAACAAGGTAAGGTCTGTATATGTGGAATAGGGCTACAATTGTGGATAATTGTGATTGGTTGGGTATCGGCTAGTAGGTTGAAGGCACGTATAATTAGCCTGTTGTTGTCCTGTCATGCGTTAGTGGATTGAGATGATGCGCTGAGGGTTTGAGCTTGTGAGGATGCTATAGACAATAAATTCATGTCGAGAAAATAATAATCAAGAACGAATATATCGCGAATAATTTGTATTATTTGATTTCAAAATGTGAGTGTTACAATCTCTATAAATCCTTTGATTCACCTTTTCAAGTGTAAATTCAAGGGCTCTTGAACTTGATCTTGAATCTGGAATTTGTTCTTGAACTTGATCTTGAAATTTGAATTTATTCTTGATCTTGTTCTTGAAACTTGAATTTGTTCCTGATCTTGTTCTTGAAACTTGAATTTGTTCTTGAGTCTGATCTTAAGTTTAAGAGCTTTTAAGCTTGTTCTTGATCTTGAGTGGTTGAATGTTTGAATTCTTGAACTTTTTAGAGAAATTTGTGGCGTTTGATCCACGAGCTTTCTCTTGCTCTTTTGTTAGAATTCTTCTCTCTTTTTTGAGTTATGAAGACCTCTATTTATAGTTGTGGAATAAAGGAATTATAATAGGAAAGACTTCCCTTAAGCCAATCAGATTTAAGTGACATGACATGTTGGCTTTAATGAAATGGGCTTATCATTTTGACACATGACATGGTCCCATTGGCTTCTTTGTTTGACTTGGCATGCCACATCATTTGACACATGGCACCAAGATGGGCCTCTTGGATGAAACAATATTGGGCTTGTTAATTTGCACTCTTTTATTGTAGCCAAAATCAATTAACATGAGTTTTAATTAAATTCGTATCTATTAGACTTAAATGATTAACCCAATTATATTAATCCATAACATTTATTTGGACTAAAATATTCATGAATTTAATATAATTCGAATCATTTCAAAATTTATATTTAATAAATTTTAAATGATTACAAATGCCTCCTGCTTCAAGTCTTGTCAGAATATTTTATCATATGAAGACTAGGCTTGAAGTATTAATTTAATATTATAATAATATTTATTATAATATTATAGAGAATTATTGACATAATATTATAACCTTATTATTATAATACAATGTAGAAAAGAAAATTATTTCCAAATTTACCTTATTTGGAAAAGCAAAAAATTAAAAAATAAAAAAAAGGAAAATTTGACCCTACCCGCCTTCTTTTTTTCCTTTTCCATTTTCTTTATTTTTTCCTTCTTCTTGGTCTTGTACGACCAGCCCCTTTTTTCTTTTCTTGTTTTTCTTTTCCTTTTTCTTTCTTTCTTTCCTTTCTTTTTTTTACTTTTTTTTTTGTTTTCCATTCTTACCTTTTTTTTTCCTTTTTCTTTATGGACAACACCCTATAAATAGGGGTGTGCTTCTTCATATTTTAAATCAAAATTGAAGTCTAATCCCAGGTGTCTTTGTTGAGGTATGACTTTCTTTTTCTTCTTTTCTTTTTTTTTTCGTCCCTTCCTTTTTTTTTTTTGGTAGGCAAAGGGAGTGACATTTGTGCTTTGTTAATTCTATGATACAAGAATTTGATCTCAATGTGTGAAGGGATATATTCTATGTCCCTGCTTTGAGATCATCAATTTGATGCTTTACGCTATTCTAAATGTTTAAATATAGGGGACCAACAAAATGAGGCTTTATCCTATTCTAAATGTTTAAACATAGGGGACCAACAAAATGAGGCTTTATGCTATTCTAAATATTTAAACATAGGAAACCAACAATACGACGTTTTTCGCTGTTCTAAATGTTTAAACATAGGGGACCAAAATAACGAGACTTTACGCTGTTCTAAATGTTTAAACGTAGGGAACCAACAAAATGAGGCTTTTCGCTGTTCTAAATGTTTAAACATAGGGAACCAATAATACGAGGCTTTCCGCTGTTCTAAATATTTAAACATAGGGAACCAACAATACGAGGCTTTCCGTTGTTCTAAATGTTTAAACATATGGAACCAACAATACGAGGCTTTCAACTGTTCTAAATGTTTAAACATAGGTAACCAATAATAAGAGACTTTTTGCTATTCTAAATGTTTAAACATAGGGAATCGATAATATGAGGCTTTACAAAGCTCCCAATATTTGAACATATGGGACGCCCAACTAGCCATATTCTTTTTGACAGAAAATAAATGGAAATCATAAATAAAATATGAAGAAATAAAAATTTTATTGATAATAATGTGAGTACAAATCTGTTCCTCCCTTGATTCTTCTCTCATAAGATTTCTTTTCCATGATTCGAGGGCCGTTAGTGGCATATTTCACAATGTAGGATGATATATTTTGATCTCTATGGGATACTTGAGATGGCCTTTCAAGGGAATATAATACCCTTTATATAGGCATGAATTAGGGTTAGGGTAGAGTAGCCTCCAATAAACCCTGACTGAAATAGGACTAATTTTGCAGAGTCTTACAAACTTTCAATGTCTACAAATGCCCCTGCTTCAAGGCTTGTCGAAGTGCAGACTTGATGAAACTCTAAGACGAGGCTTGAAGTACTCGCGACTTTAACTTCATACTTTCTTTCGTAGTAAACTTCACAGGCGCCACATTGACATTCATGGATTCTTTGTTGTGTTCCTGGGCATAAATTTGCTCCATTTCCTGGGCTCCTGTTTCTCCTTTCCTTTGCGAGGATCATGAACAAGCATCCCATCCTTTCCGGCAGAAGACCTGCTCAACTCATATTGTGGGCATGAGCAGCCAAGTCTTCAAAAGACTTAGGCTTGATTCCTTATAAGATGTAAAGAAGCCCCCAATGCATCCCTTGGATACATATTTCTATAGCAGAAGATTCACTGAGCCTATCATTGCAATTTAAACTCGTATTTCTCCATTAATTTATGAAATCGATGACTGGTTCATCCTTTCTCTGACGAGTATTCGTGAGCTCTACCATGCTCACAGTGCATCTCGTGCTATAGAAGCGATTAAGGAATTCATGTTCCAGTTGCTCCCAACTATCAATAGAATTAGGCTTAAGGTCAGCGTACAAGTCAAATGCATTTCCCTTTAAGGAGCGGACAAGCTGCTTGACAAGATAGTCTCCATACGACCCAACATTGTTACATGTCTCTACAAAGTCCGCAACATGTTGCTTTGGATTTCCTTTTCCCTTAAACTATTGGAACTT